>PVKU01005473.1:0-122896 GCA_004027475.1 Anoura caudifer
CCTCCTCCTCTTCCTCTTTTGAGAATTCTGGTACTCCTCTTCTCTTCCTGATGATTATTTCTGTAGTTCCTTTTTGGTTTGCATGTCCTTTAAACAATGCTATTCCCCAAAATTCTGGCATTGGCCCACATGATATTCTAAGATAATCTTTTCTCCTTTTTCTGTACTTAACTTTTATTTGATTATTTCTCAACCTCAATGACCAGTATATTCTGGCTTTAGTCTCGGAACTGTATTGAGTTGCAGTTTGAACATTCACCCACACAAAATTTTTCAAACTAGATCCATCCACTATCCTTTTGCCACTGAACATGTGGCTGCTTTTCTGTTCTCTATGATTTGCTGCCCCAGCCATCAGTCAATGACCTAAGCCAGAGCCCTGGGCAACATCATCAACCCCTTGCTCATCATTCCTCCCAACATGTAAACAAGCTCCCTCTTTCTGAGCCCTCCTCATGCTAACTCTACTGCCTGGGGATCACCTTACTTTTCCTTACCAACCTTGGCCTCATCAAAACATAGTAAGTAGTGAGAACTAAAATATATGTGTCACATATGGAGCCTACTAACATCTGTTATATTATCTATCTCAAGGCAATTCTTATTTTTTTCTTTTAGCAGTGTACTTAGTCTTGTTTCAAATCTGTATCTTTTTACAACTGTTTTTGATAAGAATTTAAGCTCTTAAAGACTAAAATTCATAAATTCACCACTAAGTAGAAGTTGATTTATATGTATGTGTTTGTGTATGTGTGATTTTTATTACAGATATCATTCATAATTTGTTGATTTTTTAAGGAATAATTATAGCAAAGGCTGATCATGCATTTATGATTTTGTGTATAAGCTAATTGGATGAAAACTTAGATTTTAATACCAGATATCAAATGGAATTAAGGTCTAATATGTGAGCTCATTAGCTAATAATAATAATAATAATTTATAATTGCAGAATGCAATTAAGTATTCCATCTCAGCATTTTAGTTTTTCTCACAAAAGCTTAGAGGTAGGATAGGCAGTTTTTTTGTTCTCGTTTTATAGAGATTCAAAATAAGTTGCAGTCAGACTAAGTAAGGTTTACACAGCTAATAGCGGAGAAGCCTAGATGTATTTTCAGGTCTTCTAAGTCCAAATTCCTCACTCGAGTCACTACACCACTGAGCCTCATATATCGAAGAGTAGGCACCACTCATACACGAGTGAATCCTGACACCATGTGTCTGCTGAAAATAAATTGTAGCATATCAGTTAGAATCTGTATTTATAGCTACTTATGCAGTGGGATGACAATGTCATGTGCAGCGTAACAATGTCTCAGTCAATGAGAATCTGCATGTACGACTGTGGTCCCATAAGACTATAAAGGAACAGGAAAATTCCGATTGCCTAGTGACACGTGGCTCTGGTAACACAGCACAATGCGTTACTCGCACGTTTGTGGTGATGCTGGTGTGCGCAAACGTATGGCGCTGCCAGTGGCACATACGGCTATGTACACAATACCTGACAACGTTAACAAAATAACTGGTATTGGTCTATATTCTCACCATACTACACACTTAATTGTTACTTTAAAGTGCACTCTTTCTACTTCTAGAACAAAGTTTGCTATAAAACAGCATGCCTTGTTATGCCAGCAGCACCCTTATATATTTAGTATTTCCCATGTCTCTTGATGGCATCATTTTCTCTGGCACTTGATTTAAGCTTGAGTTGTTTGGTACAGGAACATGCTATACAGGCTTGTTGCCTAGGAGCCGTAGGCTGCACCATAGAGCGAAGGTGTGCAGGAGGCTGTGCCATCCAGGCTGGTGTAAGTGTGCTCTGTGATGTTCACTCAATGATGAAATCACTTAATCGTACATTTTTCAGAATGTATCCCCATTCTTAAGATGTATGACTGTCTCGTAAACTCCAGATGTTTTTGTATTCTTTAATGTGACAAGAAATGCAGTGTTTTGTAGAGGAAGACATTTTAATTGCAAATGGTGTCCAGGGGTTTGCTGGAAAGAGGACTTATGTCACCAGAAAGGTAAACTCTTTTGTATACGAAATTGTCAGAATTTTTAAACGTGCCCTGGCTGCTCCAAAGACATCCAGTTGGGGGAGAGGCAGTGCTCTGGAGGACTTGGGGAAGTAAACAGATGTGAGGACGCTCCTGTGGGACAGGGTTGCGTGGCAGCAGGCTGGGCCCATAGCAGAGATGGCCTGGTTGAAGCCACTTCAGGAGTACTGAATGAATAGGCTTTAAAGGTTTTGTTTGCTTGCTTTATTTGTTTGCTTTTTCTCGAGCCTTCCTTTAAGCCATCCGGGATTATGGCAATATTGCGACAGTTTTGACCAGGGTGTGCAGGAGGAGGAGGGCGTGTGCATACTTGAGACTGGTGTGGGGAAGAAAGGAGCAGGGAGCGGTGAGGATGCGACTGCTCAGAGGGGGCAACTGCTCAGAGGGAGCTGTGACAAAGGTCAGCCAGGCACAGGGCAGTGCCTTGCCTTGAGTATGCCCAGAAATCCTGGGAAAGGCTCTGATAATCACATGGTTTTCTGGGGGCAGTGCTTTGTTATTTTTGTTTGCTTTCAGAAGTCTGAATACTTGGGAGCATTAAAATATTTTGTGTCTATGAGGGGGACCCCCCCAAAACAAGTTATTTATAAAAATTGTGTATTTATTCTTACATATTTAAACTTCAGTCACCTTCAAAGTACTCTCCATTTGATGCAATACACCTGTCAAGACATTTTTTCCACTGCTCAAAACAGTTTTTGAACTCCTTGATTTTGATTCTTTTTAGTGCTTCTGCTGTTTTTGGCTTCACCTCTTCCACATTCGCAAAATGTTTGCCTTTGAGGACTTTTTCATGTGAGGGAACAAAAAATAGTTGCTCAGAGTGGGATTGGGTGAATAAGGAGGGTGGGGCATAAGGGTGATGTTGTTTGGGTCAAAATTGCTGAACACTCAGCACAGTGTGGGCAGGTGTGTCTTCATAAATCACTCGTCATGAAGTGGGCAAATGCACTGAAAGAATCTTCAAAAAAAAGTTCACCAAAGCCAAATGCAACCTCTCACAACAATGCCAGCTGGTACACTGATAAGGATGAGTTCCTGGAACACTCACCTAGTGGGGGAAGCCTGCACTACAAGGGGCCTGCCCTCCAGAACATAACTGCTGTTCCCTTGGGAGGCCACCCTCATCCATGTGTGTGTGTACACATTCACTCTCTCATATACACACACGTGTACATCATATGTGTATATGTACTGGTACTACAGTATTTGGCATAAAGCTATGCTATTTCAAATTATAAAATATTTTTGTAATACAATATTTTAAATGCCTATAAAATGCCAACACTCTATATATTTACTCATTTTATTTAGTCCTAAAAACTATTCTATGAGTACTGTATCTCTCTTTGATAACTGAGCTACAAAAAGGAGCTGCTACTTATGCTTAACATACCTAAAACAAAAATAATTGAAATAATGACATAGAATACAATGAAACTGCCAACAATTCCATGCACTTTAATCATAAAATGGAATTGTCAAGGTATTTTAAAACTTTAAGTTATTATATGCATATATCTTGATATAAAGTGGATTTTAGATTTGCCATCTAGATTTGGGGATGAAAAATATTAAGCTATTCAGTTTCTTTCTTGTAATTTTAAATAGATTGTAAGATAGCACTTAGGCAAATAGCAATTTCTCCACGATAATTGGCCATATGGGCCAGAAGACCTTTTGAACATGCCTTCCTCAATGTTTCATTTCTAATTAGAGTGTGGTCTTCAGATTTGAGTGGATTTGCTGAAGTGGCTAGATGGGTTTTCATCCTTCCTGGAAAAATGATTTTTAAAGCACATGCGAATTTTGGAAAAGTAACAGCTTTTATTCAAATTACTGCTTGGATGCATTTACCCTTCCTTCCACCCCAAACCAACAATAGTCTTCATCAGTGTCCCCTCCTTGCAAGAAGTACTTCTCTTTATATGTTCTTTACAAGATAATTCAGTTGTCAACTGTATCTACTTAGAAATATAGGGGGTTTTGTTTGTTTATTTTTTCTCTAACAATAATTGCTATCTTCCCATGTAGTTTATTACTTTGCCAAGGAGCAGCCAAATTTCATTTGTGTACACTGCTGTTGTTTAACCTCCCAGCCAGCCAATGCACAGATCCACACTGTGCCAATTCCGTCTTGATAGGTGGCTCTTCTTTGTTCCAAATTTTACTATAGCTTAACTTTTGAAGGTAAAATGATTTTGCAACTAGAAGGTAGTTTATTTCACCAGTCATGACCCTGAAGTGTGTTGGCAGGTACATATTTTGATTCCAAAACTTGAAAATATTTCCATGATTAGGTTACAGTGCTTTCTATCTTTCATGGCTTTCTGTTTTCCTGCAAGCTTTCCTAGATTTTTCTTCTCTTTAAAATTAAACTACTGAGTATTTTCTTTTATTATGTCCATTACCAAATACAAGAAACTAAACAGTCAGGTGTAAACATACTTATTCTCAGAATTATATAAATAATTTATTGTCATTTAGTGAGTTGTTTTACTCCATTGTTTCATGTATTATATCATTATATGTCATTTATACCATCACCTGTGTTTTTCCTCTTATTTTTCCTGAAGCATTTTAATTCTTTTAACAAGTGCTGTTTTCTGTGTGTGGGCGGGGGGGTGTGGGTGTGTGTGTTCAGAGGCCTCGGTGTGATAATTGCTGTACCAAAATTTCATATGGTGCTTTTCAGTTCACAAAGTGTTTTCAAAAACATTACTTCATTTGAGACTCATAATAACCTTGTAAATTAGACTGTGTTATTATCTTTTTTGGAGATAAAACAACACTTTTATGAGGTAATGGGGAAGGCATTTGAACTGAAAATTTTAAAATCCAAACCCTGGGATCTGCTCACGCTTCCTCCCTCTTTTCAGATTGGTTCTCTTTCACCTTCAGTCCTTGGAATTATGTAGATCAGTGTTCAAAGGCCAGCCTATCAATTACTAGCCATTACTTCACTAAACTAAGCCTTAGTTAAATCAGCTAAAATAATATAGGCTTATAAGAACTACATCAAAGCGTTGTTATAAAAACTAAACGAGATAAGACACGTTAAAATGTCTAGCACACCACCATTCTACCTGTACTGGTTGTGTCATAAATACTAGATTTCCTTTCCTCTAACTGCTACTTAAATGTTATTTCTTCTGATTTTTTTTTTGATCAGGGGTTAGATTATCATTTTATTAAGACGCAGTAGATTCCCTTGACACCTGAGAACTCAAATATGTGTTTTCAAGTTCGTTTTCCTCTGCCATGTGTATCTTTGATCTATTTGCTTGCATGGATTTAAATTTTTTTATTATGTTACAATACACATAACATAATATATATCATAGTTATTTTTAAATGTGCACTTCAGTGATGTTAAGTACATTCATACTATTGCATAGCCATCACCACCACTCACCCTGGAAAACTGAAACTTTATAATTAAGCAATAACTCCCTTCTCCCCTTCCCCCCCCCCCAGCTTCTGACAACCACCTTTAAAACTTTTTTAAATGATGTTTCTCCTAAATTAGACTAAAAAAATCATGGTTAGTGTAATTTATAAGGTAGAGAAGCAGCAAAAAAAATTAATGAAAACTCAGCAGTTTTCTGTGACACTAATGTGAATCTCAGTTTCTTAGTCTCTCATATAGGATAGTGTGAACTAAAACTAATTTGTAGGTTCACAAAAATATTAAGTGATTTAAAACTGTGCTAAAATCCAAAGGAATGGAAGTTAATTAAATAGCTTATTTTATTCTTGTTATTGGAGTCTCTCAATTCCTTCAGAATCTGTCTCTCCATTAATGAAGGGGAACAGAGGGACACATGATGGCAAAATAGTTTATTTGGATGTGAAATGTTTTTATGCTTATATCTCACACAACATGGGTATGTCCGATGTACTGGGTGTTTAATGAAAAATATCTTTGTTAACTGACTGGTGGAATCAACGAAGGTGGACTTGGAAAACTATCCTCTTTCTTCATCTGTTGCTTAATTCAGCTTTTCCCTTTCTCCATCTTCAGTAGCAATGGATTCTGTCACATAGACTCAGGAGACTCAGTAACCAAACTCCTCAAAAGATTCCTGGGGTTCTTTGTTGGGGGGGAGGGATTGGTATGGTAATTAAATGTTTCCATTTAAAAAATTGAGCTAATCTATTTAATAATTTTTAAAAAATTCCTAAATATAAATCTGTAGTAAACATCAAATGATAATCAGTAAAGTACATCTTTTGTGTTGTAAAAATCTAATTGGTCTTTTCCTTTGTAGCGTCCTCACTTTTGTGTTCTAAAGTGCAAGACTTTTCTACTCCAGGATTACGAATGATTTCACCTGTGCTTTCTAGCCCTCTGTGGTTTTTCCTTTTCTTCCAAAGTTCACAAATTCATACCCTTTCCAAATGCATTAGATGCTGAAAGGGTAAGTATTTGAAACAGTTTTTGAAAATTAATAATTCTCCACGGTGAGCTATCTTTACATATTCTTATAGGCTGTTGTGTAGAACAGGGACAGAAGGCATGTTCCACAATTTTAACAAGCTCAACAACAAAAGCTGTAGAGAATGCACTGAAAAAAATTAGCATTCTTTCCATTTTCCTATTTTTTCTCATATTTGTGTGGATGTAAATATTACTAAATAAGTATAATGCTAGCACCTAACTATAGGTGTGTGTGTGTGTGTGTGTGTGTGTGTGTGTGTGTGTGTGTATATATATATATATATATATATATATATATATATATATATATATATATCTGTGTAGCCTGCCTATTCAGGAGAGGTTCATGGAAGAAGGAGTGTGAAAAGATCCATAATTTCTCCTGAGGAAGAGTGGATGAAGCTTCATGAGGAAGGTTGGTTAGAAAAGATAATTTCTATTTCCAGCGAGAGATAGGAAAAGACAGGGATGATGGAGCTGGAAAACCTTAATCATCAAATTCCTTCTCCTATAGATACCATGCCAATCAGAAATTCTGCCCCAAATCCCCAACCAGAATAATGCTCTTCTTCACAATGTGTTTCCTTTGACACTGCTAAGTCTTGGTTAACTCTTCTGGATTTTCAGCTGCTCCTTGGCTTTGCCCACACACTACTTCAATCACTGCCGGTTGACCTTGATGTAGCTACCATGGTTTGCAATCTGAAATAGAGAAAATGTATGTTCAAGGGCTTTGGCCATGATTGCACAAACTTCTGGGACATGAATCCTGTGTACCGTCCAGGGACACCTTCTGCTAACAACTGGGTGGCAGCCCCAAGTTCTATCAAACAGCTTATGTCCTCCAACCATTTCTTAGGAATCCCAGCATGGTCTAGGTGAGCCAACATTTCCATCACATCTTCTTTGACTGTCAGTTCCCTGTTGATCAGAGTCACTTTGTGAGTGTGGTTTACTTTATTTTATTGTTTTATTTATATATTTTTTTACATTTAGTATTTTGCTCCTTCTCTAATAAGGGAAGTATTAATGTGTCACAAGTGACATGTGCATGTACTCACAATTATTTTTCAAACTGGTATCTTCTTGTTTCTTCACCAATACTGAATAATCTTTTTAGTGGAAGTAGACATTTTGATTGGAAGGAAAAAATAAAAAAAAATAATTTTAAGATTATCCTAGGGTTTTTTTTTTGTCACATGAGAAAGTTTTCACTCAGCTTCCTAAAATGTTCCATTTTAAATTGAGGTTTAAGTGTTAAACCTGGTCCCTGGGTGGTTTCTCTGTTGCTGTAAACAAAGGATTTCTTTTGAACATTTTGTTCTTTTGAACATTTAGTTTTATTCTTTATTTAATATTCACTAATATTATTTGTAATTTAGGAATAAATTTATTGTTAATTTCTTTTAACTCTTTGCTTGATTCATCTTCATATTAAGAGTTTGGGAAGAAATATTTTTATTAAATGATAATTCTCCTGAAACAACATATTACAAAAGAGGAATAATATAACAAATTGGAGAGTAAATAATTATTTGGAAACTAAAAGATAACTTTGAGGCATCTTTTGAGTTTCGTACAGTTTAAGAACAATCTGACAGTAACCTGAGGGGAGGTGGGAGGGGATAATGGGGGGCAAGGTCTTCAGGAACAACTATAAAGGACGCATGGGCCAAACCAAGGGGGGGATGGAAACAAGGGAGGGAGGTGGGTTCGGCTGGGGTCGGGGGAGTGGTGGGGAGAAATGCAGACAACTGTAATTGAACAACAATAAAATAATTAATAAAAAATACATTCATTTTTAGAAAAGATTCCCCCAACAAATAAATCACTTTCTACCCGATAAGGTGTTCACTGCTAGAATCCTTCCCTATCCGATGGCTTCTTCTCTTTTGCATTATGCCCAGGTTCCCAGCAGGGCAGTGGGACTAGTCTTTTCATCTTTTCAATTCAATGTCAACATCCTCTCCCCCAATCTTACCCATCTCCAGCCTAAGTCTTAGCGAAGAAGTACCTTCTTATATTAAAGGCTGGAAGAAGTAAGCTTGTAATCTTGGCAGCACTAGGTAAGGGCACCTTCAATAAAGGAGTCATCTTCGTATAGTCTCCATATGGCCAAGTACTCTGCTCTTCACTGACGCCCCTTTCCAGAGCACTGCTATAGCTGAAACCTGTGTTTCCCTGAAGTGAAGAGGACAATTTTGTAATCATCAGAGGAGAACAGATAGAGTACAATTTAGGATCACCCAGTTTTGTCCATCTACCTTTTCCGTTGATAGGATCAGACTCACAGGTTGGTTGCTCAGAGAAAGTGAATGGTGTGTAGCTCAACCTGTCCAAGTGAGACAATAGGTAGAAGTGGGCTCAGGAAACTTCTGCAGAGGTAAAATGCAGAATAATAAGCAGGCAAGACAAGAGGTATAGAAATAGAAGGAATAAAGAGAATGATAATGATGGGAAGAAGAAAAAGGAAGCACTCTTACATTTTATAGTAACTGACCCAAGCAGTTTATGAAACAAAATGGTTTCTAGCCCAGGATTTAATCCAGACTTTCAGTGAAAAAAGAGACACATAATTCTATGTACCTCATTTTTTTCTTTTTTTTCAAAATGACCTTGAATTTTATTTTTGTAGGTTTTGGTGCAGCTGTTATTTGATAATAACACATTGTGTTTTTCAATCTACTTAGATTGTTTAAAAAACAGATAACTGAAAACCATCTGTTTGTGTTTCTGTGTAATTTGTTCTCAGGACAGGGACTAGGAACGAATCGTTAGAAGCCCTGCTATGGAAGCTCTCGTCAATTTAAGGAGTTGTACAAACTCAGTCTGCCGTACCAGGTGGAAAGGCTGCCGGCTTTCTTGGAAAAGCAGGAAATTAATTTTTTCCTTTGCCCTTTGTGGCATCTTTTTTACCCTTCTGGCCATGATGCTCACAATGTAATGTGCATTTGAATCATCAGGAAAGAGTGCTTAATATGCCTTTTCTTGAAATTCACCTCAAGAGACTTTGATCAATCTGTCTGGGAAGGGGTCAGGAACCCCCACAGTTAAATAGCTCACAGGTTACTTGGATGTAGGTAGTCTGAGGACCATACCGGGACTAATACTTTTGTAGAATGATAAATCTGTATCACATATTTGGGAGATAAATTTAGAACAGGTGTTCTGGTATTCTGTAGCTCAATTGTTTCTACTAAGAAATAAAAACACATACAACCCCAGAAAAACTCAAATAGGATAACAACAAAGCAAATGGCTCAAAGCAAAGCAAAATCCAATAATGGATTTTAAATAGGTCCTTAGAGATATAATGGAATCTGATCAAATTCAGCTGCTGAGACACAGAGGCCAACTCGAAGTTAATGTGGAGGATAATGGGAGACCTTTCAAAGGACCATAGTTAATTTTCGTTATTGACAACAAACCCTGTGCCCTGGAAAGCATTATCAATTTTACACAGTATGTTAATCTGCCATGTATGTGGCATACTGGGTAAACAATCTATTTTCTTCAAGTTCTTTTTGAAATACTGTTCTGTAGTTTGTTGGATATATATTCAAATTTCTTTTGTCTTAACTCAAGGCTCTGACTTAAAAATATGCTCCACCTCACTCTTCCCCTCTAACATTCTGAAGGACATACTACAACATTTTACCTGTTAAGAGTAGACAAGTGGGAGGAGCTATGTGTTAGAAAAGGGTGATGGGTGCTCCTTTCCAGCGATGGTGGTGCAGCAAGATGGAGAATAAGCCTCTTTCTCAAGGACGTGGATGCTGCAGCTGAAGATGTATGTGCTTTCTAGAAAATTATTTAACCTTATTGGGCCTCAATTTCCTCCTCCGTAAAGTGGGGTCTGTGGATAGTGGATAATTTCTCTGGTTCTCTCTAATGCTAAAGAGAATGAGAATATGCTAAACCCTGTCATCTGTTCTCTGATGTAAACCTCACTACAACCTTTATCTCTAACAAGAAAGATTGTCATTAGAAATGAAAAAGAAGATGGATTTGAGAGAACCTAAATTCATGCCAATTGCAAGTGGCAGTGCTGAATTCTAACCCGTGTTCTTTTCACTAGCAAGAGTTGGGCTGTGAGCTCTCTGCCTTATTTGTGATTGCTTTGTCCCGGGCTATCTCCAGCAGTGGACTTGGAGTGGAGTGTAGGACTATGTTTCAATCATAAGGCTGCAAGTTTGCACAGTTAAGGAAAATTATTAATTGGGTTTTCAACTATGGACTGAAGAAAATTGCTGCTATTCAGCCTCTTGCCATTAGGTGGGGCAGTTGAGGAGTGGGAAGTAGCATTTTTATCTGAAGTGATTTATACTTAACCATTTTTCTCAGTCTGAAATTAAGTGGCAAAAGATACCCTCCTTTTTATAGAATCTAAACTCTTACAGTAGCCAGATTCTTAGTATCTTTTTTTGTGCAGCGACGAAGAAGGGGCACATGGGTGATGAAGTTAATGTAATATAGTATTGCGGATTTTGGTATTAATATACATTTTCCATTAGGAATCAAAAGCCAAAAATGGACTATAAAGTCAACTTATAAATATACTCTCCCAGAAAATGAAGTAAAGTGAAGTTGGTAGAACAACTTCAAGTTTATGGGAGTCCAGGAAGCAGAAAGAGGCCATGACAGTTAGGTAGCCCTCTTTTCAATGACTATTGATTTCCTTTAGCTCCAGAGTATGTAACTATTTTTCTCTCCTTCCACTTTTGTTTAGAAAAGTCCATGCCAATTAATTTACCTGACATCTTAATGGAAAATTCATTAAGAAAATCTTTTGTACCAAGCACATCATAATGAATTTTGATTGCTAATGTTACCTGGGCTCTGCTTCACAGTGTTTTTATTGACCCGCTCATAGATTAAAGATGTTCTGATGGAACCTAAAAAATGACTTAGTAAAATTTTAAATTAGTCCTTTAAAGAACAGTGAACTTCCAATTTTTAGCTGTCAATGTGCACATTTAGGGCAATGAGTAGGAGATGTGGAGAGGAAGACAAGAATGAAAGGAGCTAGGTGAGAGAAGAATTCCTGGCTACCTGTGTTGAATCTCCTTAAAAATAAAATTCCATGAAGCCATAATATTGAAGATAGTAGGGAAATAGTAGATTTTGGAAATATACATTTCAGATTAATGAAACTTTTTAGGAGATGAAGCATGGAGGTTTGGTAGCTTAAAAAGGGAGGATTAATAAAAGAAATCAACTGAATAAATATTTGAATGAGTGGATGGTCCACCTAAAATGTTTTCTCACTTTTCCTAATATACATTTTGTTAGTACTTTTATGTGAAATAGTTGAAAATCTGTGCAAATCATAAAGCTCTGTCTTTGATCAATTCCAGATTCCCAGAGAATTTGCATGACATTTTCAGAAAACTACAAAATACAATGATTAAATTTGATAAAAATCTATAACATTTTGAGTTATACTCATTTGAACACACACGTAAGTTAGGAGGAGACTGGATTTATACAATGCTATAATTTTAATGACAACCAACAGCACAAGTTCTACTGAAAACTTAATTTCCAAGAAGCCAATACAAGAGAAAGATGAGAATCAAGTTTGGGCTGCTATGCCCAGTTGAGTAGGATATGGTGCTAATTAAGATAATAGTGAAAAATATTGAAACATTTATTGAGTACTTAATATATTCTAGACATCCAGCTAGGCATGTAATTAATTCATGTAATTCTCACAATAACCTATGAATGAAGTTCAGTACTATTAATTAGCACCAGTTTGTTTTTCTTCATACTGTTGATTTCCAAATCATCCAGTTTTTATATATTCACAGGAAGACTGAACTTAGTGGTCAAGATTAATCATTAAGATCAGTTAGTTCTTCACAGATGTGTTGTGTAAATAGCAAAGTTGATTTACTAACATTATTTGGGTATACATATACCTGGCCTGCGTGCTCTGAATATACATATAATAATATATCACATTGTCACTGACATAAAAAACAGTGTATTGGGAGCAGTGATGTGAATTTTGATGACCAGTAGTTAAGTATCATCATGCTTTCTAAGAAGAAAGAATATAAAATCTTGGAAATTTAAGCAATTATATTGTTTTAGAAGTGTAAAACACTCTAGATGTTGAGTAGTGTGTGTGTGTGTGTGTGTGTGTGTGTGTGAGAGAGAGAGAGAGAGAGAGAGAGAGAGAGAGACTCACTGTTTAAGAGAGAAGACTCCTATAAAGGAAACAGCAGAGGAAATAAATAGAAAACTCACAAATAATTTTTCTTAAATTTTTAAAAAAGATTATTTATTTATTTATTTTTAGACAGTTGAAGGGAGAGAGAAAGAGAGAAATATCAGTATATGGTTGCCTCTCACATGGCCCCCACTGGGGACCTGGCCTGCAACCCAGGCATGTGCCCTGGCTGGGAATTGAACTGGCAACCCTTTGGTTCACAGTCCATGCTCAATCTGCTGAGCTATGCCAGCCAGGGCTTTTTCTTAAATTTTATTACATTAAAGAGAAGCCATCCTTTAACCACTTGTCTGAAAGAGCACTCCTTTCGTTGTCTAACTCTCTTGAATTTTTTCCTTGTAGTACTTATCACTACCTGACACAGTTCCTGGTAGTTTGTTTATGAACTGTTTCTCCCCACTAGCTTCATAAAGGCAGAAAATTTCTTTGCTTTATTAACTGATGTTTCTCTAGAGACTAGAACACTGCCTGGCACTTAGTAGATGCTTAATAAATGTATTGAAATGTGTAAATGAAATAAGGGAATTTATGTGGCTAATAAAGGATTGAAAAATGCTCTGCTTGCTAAAAACCAATACAAGTAAAAACAAGTAAAAACAATTAGCATTTTCATCTAATGATGTTTAAAAAGTATGCAGAGAGCTGTAAACCCAGTGCTCAGGAGGATGAAATAAGAGACATTCATTGTAAATTCAAAAACATCTTGCCAGAAAGTACTTTGGAAATGTGTGTATATTTAAAAACATTTCTCTACCACATTTTAATTCTAGCACTAGTATATTCAAGAAAAACCCAAAATTAAAAAGCAGCTTTTCTTGCACAAAGTCTTTACCTCAATTCTTTTTATTTAGTGAAGTGAGTTTTAAAAATCCTAAATGCTTGATGGTAAGGGGGATAGTTAAATAAATGATGATGCATCGCTGTCATGGTATATTATACTTGTTAGAAATTAGGTATATTAAGTTTTTGAACATGGATATGCTGATGCTATGAATTTAAATTAATTTCAGAAGTATTATGAAAATTTGAATACGTATTAGGATTTTAAAAGCATATATAGAAATGATGGGTACTAATTATGCCAAAATATTAAGACAGAAAGGGCATGTAGGAATATAGATAATTCCATATTATACTTCACTATACATTTATTTTCTAAGTTTTCTAGAATGAAACTTCTATGACCAGAAAAATAATTTATAAGTATTTTAAATAACTTTATGTTAGACTACTGATAATCAAGAAGTGATTATATTTTATACTATGGACTTTTGCCTTTAGAGGAAGAAATGATTATAACTAGTATTACCATTACAATTTAAGAGTGCATATCTAACTTAAGAATTTCTACATAAAATTAAATTTTAGCATATCACTGGGACTTCTAGGAGAGTGTTCACTATAGGAGTAACAGGACATAACAAACTCTAAGGAATAATTAATATATTCTTTCAACCATCAGAGTTGTTTTCAGTTTGGGATTCTGATTAATGAAAAGAGACAAATTACTTGATTTAATAACTATATTAGGTTTGTCCAGAAAGTATGCAGCCATGTACTATGAAAAATAGAGACATTTATTGAAGAAGATAGGAGATACAAGAAATATTGTACACAGGACAATGACACTTCAGTTCCCTTCAAAGTAGGCACCTTGGGACCTCACACAATTCTCCCAGTTGCCATCTGCTGCTCTGTCATCTTTTCCTGAATCTTATCAACGGTATGAAAACTCTTCTCTTTCAAAGGTGATTTTAGTTTTGGGAAAAACCAGAAGTCACAGGGCACCCAATCTGGGTTGTAGGGGGGCTGAGTCACCTGGGTGATTTGATGTTTCACCAAAAAACTGCATGAGGCATGATGCATGAGTAGGTGTGTTGGCATGATAAAGCTGCTAGTCACCAGTTGCCCATAGCTGTGACCTTCTGAATCATCCAAATAGTTTCTGCAGAAGAATGTTCAAGCTTAATGCAAAATTTGATGCAGGTTCATTGTTGTACTTGCTCAGTCATTCTGAATGTGATGGCCACACAGTACACATGCTCACTCAGCAGCATCTACCACCCCCAATGACTAGTACAGTGAAGTTGTCATTGTTCACACATGCACATTCCAGTCCACTCTCCTAGGCTGCCAGGTTATATCGATGTCATGCAAACCATTCTTGTTATATTAACAATGGCTGGACTTTTTCTGGACAGATCTTGTATATTCTCTTTATTTAAGACTAGTGAAATGGTCATTGAGTGAGCTTGGGAAGAGAGTAAAGAATTTATATTCTTTAAATCATTTTATAGTTTTTTAATTACAGTTGACATACATTATTATATTAGTTTCAGGTATACACCCCAGTGATTAGAAATTGCATAATTTGCTAAGTGATCATCTGGATAAGTCTCCCACTCATCTGACAATGTACATGGTTATTACAATATCATTGACTATATTCCCTGTGCTGTACTTTACATCTCCATGACTATTCTGTTACAACCAATATGTGCATCTTAATCCCTTCACCTTTTTCACCCACCCCCCCAATCCCCTTCCCATCTAACAACCATCAAAATGAATATTTAATGTTGACACACAGCAGGTTGAGAAGCCTGGACTACATGGTCTTAGAAGGCAGCAGGACCTCCCATGAAGTGGTAATAGTAACAATCACTATGATTCTGTCTTGTGGCTTGTCCAGCTTCAAGACAGAAAGTTTTTTCTGGCCTCTTTTTATGTCAGCTTTGAAGATGTACCTTTGATTCATGGATTGTTAGACACACTTCCCTTTGTGGCTCTTCCCCCAGCATTTCTCATACCTAGATTGACTAGCTTGACCACACAAGTTCCTCATTCTCTCATGGTCAGTGTCCAGACCAGAGACTGTGAAACTCAGCTGTCATGCTAGAACAACAGGCCAAAGCACAGCATTTAATAAGAAGGCTCCCATACAATTTGATTCATTTATTTCAAGGCTGTATGAGCTGTTGGGTTTGTTTCAAAAACATCTCCTAATTCTTGGCCTGGCTTTCAGATATGTTGATGTGGAAAGCCCCTGAAATTGATAGAACATGGATGTTGACACAGAGGAAAGATGCAATATGAAAATTAATTCTATCTGAACTTCTACAGTTATAATGTATTGTCCAATAATTTCCGAGGCCAGCATCTCAATGTGATAAATCATTTTCACACAGCCTAGCACAGTGTCTGGATGTGGCAGATGTTTGGTAAGCACTGAGCAAGTGAATTTTAGATACTCTGTTTTGTTTTTAATTCATTCATGCAATGGAGCCATATCATCTTATACTAATTGTGCAAGAACACAAAACTCACTCCAGACTTGCATCCTGGATATACAAAGAACTGCTCTAAGAATTACATGGATATCTCAATAGGAAAGTGAGCAAAAGACTCAAAGAGATGCTTTTGCAAAGAGATAGTCAAATAGTCAATAAACATATAAAGAATCTCAATCTAATCATCAAGAAAGAAACATAAACACAATCTGATGTCACTATGGCCCCAGAAGAATCACTAAAATTAAAAAGGTAGACAATACCTGGAGTGGGCAAGAATGCAGAACAACCGTGTCCCTCCCTCACTGTGTGAGAATGTGTATGGTACATTAGCTTTGGAAAACTGACAGAATTTATTAAAGCTTGACACGTTTATAGTCTATGACCCAGCAGTTCCTCTGCTAAGTACTTTTCAAACAGAATTTCACACAAATATTCATCAAAAGACCATGCAAAAATGCTCAGGAGAGTGCTATTTGTAAGAGACAAAAGCTAGAAAGTACCCAGTTGCCCATCAAAAAAAAAAAAAAAAGAACCAATGACTAAGATGTGATGCATTCATACAATATAACACTAATAAGCTATAAGAATGAATGAATTACAACATTAAAATATTGATAAATCTATGAGATATAAGGTCGCCAGGCACAAAAGAATGCATATTATCTGATTCCCTTTAAATACAGTGCAAAAATAGACAAAACTATTGTTTTTGTGCTAGAAATAAGAATGGTGCTCACCCTTAGGGAGGGGCATAGCTAGTGGACATATGGCGAATTTTTGGGTGCTGATAATACTCTGCATTTACCCTGGGTACTGGCTATATGGTGTACTCCTTGTAGAAGTTTATTAACGTATATATACACTTATGATTTGTGTACTTTTTGTCATGTATGCCATTCAATAAAAAGTTAAAAGAAATTTTATCATATTTTTTGAATTACCTCAGCAAATTCTGGTATTGCGCTTACCATGTGATCATATAAACGCAGTCCCAGAATGTCTCCAAATGTGATCTCATGATGCCATAGGAAGCAATAAATCTTACATCCTCTGCCGGAAACATTTACAATGTTTTAAAACGGAGAAGAATAGAGAGGCTTAAAAAACATAACTAGGGAGAAAAGCGAAATATTTTGCTTTGAAGGCAGATTTTTGAAGTCGTTTGTTTTTTTTTTCCTCTATGAAATGGTAACTTGTACTTGTTAGGGGGAATAAAAGCAACACAGTTATCAAATAACTGGGGTGAGTTACCATATAATCTAGATCGTAAACTGTTGACAATTTACTTTGTAAGAGATTAAGTGGGTTTTTTAAAAAATGTTTTAAGGTTACAAACTTAAGACTTTGTCAGTGTTACTACGTCCCGCAAAGTGTCTATTTCCAAGTTCCCATTAATGAGAAGAGATGACAGTGCATAAATACAACCACAGTTGTACCTAGATAAATAGCAATAACAAACTCGTAAGTTTATCAAGTTGCTTTTCATTGTGTATTCATAGATTGCCCGACCTTCAGGATTATAGGTGAAAAAGGTAGGAATGTGGGGCCGTGCTTTGAAGGAGGAGAGTGGGCTTTATGGATGAAGCCGAGTCTTATACCTTCATTTAAATGTAAACCTAGTAGAGACCTTGTCATATCTATTTTCTGCAAAGCACCTTCTGTACTTGTCAAAATCAATAACTGGTTTTATAATAACAGAGAGCACAGAATTCAGCCTTTAGAATAGAAATGGCTGCTTATCGACCTGGTGGAGGTACTCCTGACACTCTCAGACCAGTGAGTATAGATTTCTCTCTGAAAGATATTTTTGAAAAACTATCACCAATTTATCCCATTACACAGCATCTCTCCCAACTATTGCACGCCATCTAATAATAACAGCAATAATGATAGATGACAAACTTTAGTATTGTGTGGTTTACAAAATGTTTTCCACATTAATTGTCCCACTGGACAAAATCCTATGAAGTGCACCTCATGCATTATGTCATTTTGCAGAGAAGGAAACCGAGACTCAGAGACTGAGCTTAGCTTGCATGGCTGAGGAGTATGAAGGCCAGTCTTTACAACTCAGTCCAGAGTTCTTTCGATTTCATTTTTTTTCTTTTTACTATTTTTATTTTACACTATAAAAAACGACGACAACAACCACCAGTAGCATACTGCTTCTCTTCACATTCGTATAGATTTAAGAAATTATTGCCTTTTCCCCTGGAGAAATAACCTACAGACAAAAAAGAAGTAGAACCACCCCAGTGCTGGCTCCAGTGACCACCCACTCGACAGCCTCAGGGCTCAGCAGGGGCCCCATGGCCACTGCCACATCCTGCTAGAACTGGAGGGGGCAAGCCACCCAGCCCCAAGAACAACTGGGATTTTGTTTTTTAAACTCGTGGACATTTCATACCTGTGCAACACTAAAGGCCTCCCTCTGTCCCATTGCCCCAGTAGGACAGCAGGGGCTCACCAGGCTTGCAAACGAATTTCAGACTGACCTCGGGGATAGGTGCTTGGGAACTGAAGGAAGGCCAAGCCATCATGAGAGCACAGCCTGTGCTGACTGCTTGTACTTCCAGATCCCCCGCCTTCTCAGGACTGCCCAGCCCTGGCACCTCAAAGTTCACCTTTTCATTTCAAGCGAAAGGCAATAAACACCTGCAATGACCTGGGAGAAAGCAGTTGACCAGAAGAAAAGGCAGTTATGAAGCCAATTCATTCTGAAGGAAGCACAATTTCCACCTTACTTTTTTTTAACTTTGGCTGTCTCTGCCTCTGTCTCTGTTGCTTCAGAGAAGAGCTGATCTTCTAGTCAGGAAAGTAACCCTACAGGGTTTGTAGGGGCTCTTTCCATTTTATTCCAGCCCTGTAAGATTCATGGTTGTAATTGCCTGTCTTATAGGACTGTGGAATAAGAATTATTGATTTAGAATTTTGGTATATTATTTAGTTGACTCAGCACCTATGATATGTTTCCTGTGTGCCAAACATCGGGCTGGGTGTTGAAGATAGATTGGTGGACGAGATAGAAGCGGTCCCACCCTGACAGAGCCCACAGGGAGTGTGCACAAATAGCTGAGCAATTAAATCAGGAACGCACTGCCCGTATTTAGGTACCTTTTGGGTACCAGGCTAGGATATACATAGAGTGCCATCAGGATGCACAGGAAGGGCTCATGACCCTGGACTGTTACTAGCATTCACTCTGTATTTAATATGTTCTAGTGATGATATCAGAAAATAGAATCTACTAGAATACTCTAGGTAACCAGTGGAGGGGTAAAGTATTATTTGAAAATTGCATGTAGTGGAAAAGGAAGATTATAACTCAATAAAAGAAGCTGTTAGGCTAAAGATGAGTGATCATTGTTCAGCGGTTGGGTTATAAAATGTAATCCTGGAAAAGGAAAGAAGGGGAACAGAAGCTTACAACAAAAGTCAAATTAGGGTCAACTTCATGGACCACAGTTTTAGGCATAGGCAGCCCTCAGATATAATCAACTGCTTGTGGTGAAACACTACATCTTCGTTCACAAAGGCTCTACAGAGCAAATTTTCTCCGTCTCCTTCACCTTGCCCAGAAAGAATCAGTGTGCCTGAGACTTCTTTATCTGCAATGTGAGTCAGGATTTGGGTTTTCCATCTAGAAGTGTCTTCATGGCAGGGTCAGAAGGTGGCCATGTTCCATCCAAAGCCCTTTGAATTTCTGGTTAAATGAAAATGTCCACTAGGGTTTATATATAGCTGTTAGTTAATTACTTAAGTGTACATCCAACTGTAAGTTCCCAATAGCAGACATGCCCTTGAGCTTAGTGATTACAGGATGATGGCAACCACTGAGAGCAATGCCTCTGAACCTGAGATCTTTGGAAAGTTTTCAGGGAATCCTTGGATTCTGACAAATGATGTGCAAAATGGTAGTGGCTCATTTGTGCATCCTCCTGGGGATACATCCATAGCTTTCAATAGACGCTTAAAGGGACCTGTAGGCCTTTACCACACCCCTCATTCTCTGCCCTCAGAAAGGGCAGGAACTGCTATTTGGTGGTGGAGAGCAATAAAGTAGCCATTTGAACACCATATTTTTGGGATACATCCTAGAAAATGGGCATCTAAGAAAACGTTCTGTTAGCCGGTCTCCAAGGTGGCCTCCAGTGATCCCCTTTAACACTGTGTCAGAATTGGTCTCTGTGACCAACAGATAGGGAGGAAGTAATAATACGTTACTGTTGAGATTAAGATTGTAAAAGGCTGTGGCTTCTGTCTTGGGTTCCCTCCCCACCTCACTGCCCCTCCCCACCTCCCTGCCCCTCCCCCTCTCCCTCATCAGTCATTCTGGGGGAAGCCAGCAGCCAGCTCATGAGGACACTGAAACAGCCTAGGAGGAAGCCCACGTGGCAAGGTATGGAGGCCTCTGGCCAGTAGCCATCATAGAACAAAGGTTTCCAACACCCCTGTGAGTGACTGCGAAAGGGTTCTCCAGTCGGAGCTAAGCCTGGACGTGGCTGCAGCCCCCGCTGACAGCTAGACTACAACTGCTTGTGAGACCCTGAGTCACAACCCTGAGGCACTTAAGCACCCTTGCATTTGTGATCTCAGAAACTGTGAGATAATAGATGCCTGCTGTTTGAAGTTGCTGTATTTTGGGATAATTTGTTACAGAACAAGAGATCACCTAATGCACATTATCTTGAGTCACCATGGTTAACTGCCAACCTTCCCTGTTAATCCTGAGAAATTAGAATTGGGAGTGAGGATGTGAAAGTCACCCCTTTCCCTTGTTGCGCAGTGTGGTCCGTTCCCAGCTGGTACTCGGTAACCGTTGTGATCCCACAATGAGAAACAACCTCATGACAGAAGCAAATGAGATTTCTTTTAAGTGATTTCTTTGTTTCCTTATAAAAGGCACTCACTTTCAAATGAATCCTGGGGAAACCTTTCTCATATTTCCTCCAAGCATAATCCATTCAACAGAGAATTCGTTTTGCCAGTGATCTTGGGAGGTACTAAAGCAATCTTTCCTGTTAGCTGTAGGGCTCTCTGAGTCCTCCCATAGCTTGCACAACTGCTAGTTTGCTGCGGCCGTGGCGCACGCTCTAATGGTGCTTGTTCTCGCAGCACTCTGTGAAAAATAAACTTTCAGCCTGGAGAGTGGAAGGAGGAAAAAAACAGCTCAGTTCTGAAACTAATGGATAGAGCAAAGAAATAATAAAATACCTAGTCAAATATGCACTTTTTCTTTCAGTGAAAATAGCTTAAAAAATGGAAGGGTTCTCTAAACAACAACAATTGTTATATTTTTCTTGTTTTGATTATGGTTCCTTTATTAGGAAATCAATTGATTCAGTTCTTGGACTGCCAAGGGCTTTTTTCTGAAGCAGTATTTTAAAACTGTGTAAGGGGTTTATTACTGAAATGTGCATCAAGGGAATCAGTTGATTCAGGCATATTTTAAAAATGGTATAGAATAAACCATTTCAGAATATAATACATAATAAGGTAAGTAATTTTTTAGTTTATCTATTTTAGCTGTATGTATTTTTTACGTTTATATGTACTATATGAGATATAAAATTGACTTTTTTTTTGCTGTGGCTTATAGTCAAAACACTTGAAAGCTACTATTCTGCAGCATTATGATTATGAAAAACATATAGAAGTCCAGGTTTTGAGAACTATTCCAGTGAGGGACTATTTTCTGGTAGAGAGATAGGTGGGCAATGGTGGCAATACCATAGAGATGCAGTGGGTTTTCCTGAAGTGAATGCACAGCTCATTCCCAATCATTTCAGAGATTCCCTAATCCTCAGGTGAGAAAAGAGACCCCTTTTTGAAGAAGGATGGTACTTACGGACCAAGGGAATCTTTCCTTTTATTAGTGCCAGGAGGATCTGAACCTGGTCTATGAGCAGGGAATGGGCTGTGGCTGTGCCCACAATCAGTGGCAGCTGGTGGCTGGTCAGCATGCCATGCTTGCACAGCATCCTGCCTCAAGGGGGCACACCTAGTGAGTGGAAAGAGGAACCAAGACTGAGCCTTAGTCACAGGGAAGGTAGTGCTCCGTCTGTGAGCCTGGACAGGGAGCATTGGCAACAGAGCGGAGGAAGCTGAGCTCAAGAGCCTGCGTCATTCTCGCAGAGGTAGCAAGGCCAAAGAACTGGAGGGAATGTTTCAGAGTCCACATGAGGCAAAATCCTAGAAAATGCCAAGAAGGAACAGGCTGGTGAGTCATGGAGGCCAGGATGGAACTAGAGAAAAAACTAATTTTTAACAAATGAGCTCATGCTGGTTATCAAGGAGTAGATGTGGAGCTACAGTAAGTGATCTCCTATGCACTTCAATGTCCTGAACCTCACGCCTCTCCTCTAGGAGGTCGGTCTCTGGGCAGACTGTGGAGCATCTGAACACAGAAGGGCTGTGGTGGTTCTTTTGTTAGCACTGGATGCTGAGAGACAATTGGCAAGAGAGAAGGAGTGACTGCCTTCTAGGGTCAGCCCAAGCTCAGAGTCTTCATCACAACTAAAATAAACCTCTGAGCTGAAATGTTATGTCACCCTCTTTGAGTTGAGCATTATGTTTTCTTTTAAAATAAAAAAAGACATGTGAGGGGTAATAAGTTTGTGATGTTCCTTTGTATTAGTGACTGAATCAGATTCTTTTCTGAAGTGAGTAGAGAATCAGTGAGTACTTGGTGAAGAAGGAGAAAATGGTGAAGAAAACAGTCAATGAGGACATTCTTTGCCACTTTGCAATTTTCCCAAAAGGCTGACCTTGGCAATATTTTGTGCGAGTGGCTCTATTGGATCTTGGACATCACAATGCATCCAGCAGGCAGTGCCTGGGGGATTGGAGGTGAGGAGGGTAAAGTCCAAGGAAGAAACTCTGCAAGATATAGAAGTCGATCAATCAACCATAGACATTTACCAAACATTTACTGCTAGGGGCAAAGTTCTGTGCTGAGCAACAAATATAGTTTCTCCAAAATTTATAATCTAGCTCAAAGATAAGATATATGTAGCACCAGGTACCCAACAATAAAAGATAAGTGAACATCTTATTTATAAGATATTTAGATAGGTTTCCAATGAGATTTTTCAGCCCCAAATTCCATGATGTTGCCATTTCTCTGAGCCAATTTCCAAAATATTTCCAATTCTGACTTCAATTACTTCTCTGGCAAAATGTAAACACCATTCACTCATTCACTTGTTTTTCACCAACTCTACTGAGTACTGCTATAAAGGCTCTGTGCTAGGTACTTTGGGAGACAGGCAAAGTTTAAAAGTATATTCGGAAACTAAAACTCACCATATACCTCTCAAAACATTGTGAATCTTTCAAATAGGAACAAAGTTGGTTTTGGTCCAACGAAGTTCTTGAAGTAAAAGCAAAGCAATTTTAACTAAGCTAAAACTCCATGGATTTCAGTGGAAGCAATGTAGAAATGACCCTTAAGTAAATTAAAACTGGTAAGGACTTCAGTAATCAAAGTGTCCTCCCCATAGATCACCAGCAATCAGGATGGAAGGGTACTTTGTATCCAGGTCTCATAAATAAACATGCAGCTTGCTAGTCCCTGGAGATGGAAATGCCATTGAGTGCGCTACATGCAGGGCTCGGAGATAAGTGATGACCCTCTTGTCACCCTGACAGAAAATGCATTTGCTTCTTTAAACCAAGAATTATAGTGATTTCAATGGTACAATTATAAGAAAGGACTACCGGGACTTGCATAAACCAAGCTTATTTAAATAATGTTTCAAGAATGAACATATGTTGCTATTAAAGAGTTGTGATAGAACAGCTGTGATCCCAAAAGGTAAAGCTGGTTGAGAATACTCATGTTTGCTTTCAGAGCTGAGTCCATTATTTATGTGGAATAATTAAATGCCTCCCGCTATAGGTCTTTATTCCAGGCGAGGCTCTTGAACCTTTTGTCACTTCCATGTCCAAACTTATTACCGTATTTTGCTGTGTGGAAAGTCCCCATATTTTTGGCCTAAACTTTCAGGAAAAAAAATCTTTTGTTTTATTTTTTTAATTCAGTTATTCATTTACTTATATTTAGATTCTTGTTTTTTTTTGTATTATAAAGGAATTTTAGCATTTATTTTTGGACATGTTAGGGTACAAGAAATTTTATGTAAAAAATAATTACAAAACACAAGAACAGATGCAAGGTATTTCAGGCACTACCCATGTATAATGTACACCCTTATTTTTCCCTCAAAAATTTGGGTAAAAATGTGTGCATTATACATGGCAAAATATGGTAGTTATTTCAAGATTGGGAGAATTCCAGTTGTGCCTGAGGTCTCTGATGCTATTTAAATTGATCCAGGTGATTCATTGATCAGACTTATCGGGTGCCTGTATGTAATGGGTGCTACATGGTGTATACTTTCTGCAAAGGCAAAATTCTGTCTCTTGAGGTGCTGAGGTCTAGGAAGAAAGAATGACAAATGCAAAGATATCTAATTCCTAAGCTGAGAGAGGAAAGGAGGATTGATTTAACTTGCTGTGGTCAAATGGGTGAGTGTTAGACCTGGGATTTGAGAAAAAGCTAGAATTCCAATCGTGAACATTGGGGAGGAGGGCCCTTCATGGAAAATAATAAAATGAATGATGGCCAGAGTCAAGCTGGAAAACAGAGCTAGTTAATGGAAAATTGGTGAGCAATTCAGAGGAGACTGAGGTCACCTTATTTCCTGGAAATTCCCATGGCTGTCACTGCATACTTTGTTCTGTGCCCTCACAGCCCTGCCTGCTGCAGGAAGGGTCAGCAGTTTTCTGGTCAGCAACAGTTAGCAATGGAAAGAAATGCTTTACCCTTCCCAGGCAACAGGCACATTGGATATGGGATTTCTTCTGGTAATGCTTTAAGCTATGGAAGTAATTGGCACTTTAGTTAGTATGTGAGAGGAGGGAGAAGAGATTTGAAAATAAGTAGACCTTTCAGCATTCCTCCAAATATGAAGAAGCAGGGCCAGTGGTCAGCTATCCCTTCCCAGTTTTATTTAATTTCATTGTGTACGAAAGTCTTGTCTTGCTTTCACGCCCACTCAGGGCAGCTGCCCTTGGTTGGTGAGGGGGGATTTAGAATCTGCCTCTGGGGTCAGCGAGTCAGCAACCAGTGTTTGTGGAGGAGCCAGGGATAAGCCAAGGAGGACTTTCACTGCTGCGATATTTCAGAGGTTGCTGTTGAGTCAGAAGGAAAACCAAAATGTTTCAGAAGTCATTTCACATCTCTCTTGATTATTAATTTATTCTCCAAATTCTGACCACTCAGCTTACCAAACACTCCTTGATATAACTTTTCTCATATCTTATTTAATGTTATGATAAGGCTGATTTGGAATCACATATATGTACCAATTATACAAGTGCATCTGATAGACATTTTGATGGCAAGACAAACTTTTAAATTATCTCTAATATAAGCCAACATTTCCCCCATTATTTTTCAGTTGTTCTCAACCCTGGCTTGACATAAAAATCACCTAGAGCACTTCTAACCAAAATCCTAGTTCCCACCCTGCTCCCCAGTCAATTGCACCATAACCGTGGGTTTAGGACTCAGGCACCAGCATGCTTTAGTGATTTTAATGTGTAGCTAGAGTTGGCAGTCACTCTTCTAAACATCTTGAGGATGAATAATAAACCCAAACTGGTAGTGGGTGAAAATGTATGTGCATCTAATGCATACATATCAAATTATTAAGTTCTCAACAAATGTATTTCCATTTAAAAAATCATCTTTTAAAGAATGACCTTTATAAATTTGTTATGGAATATTATTTTAGTGATATCTCTCTTAAGTTATGTGAAACATGTTGCATATACACTGTCTGGAGACTGTGGTGTTATTTGCAAACATGCCAGAGGATGCAGCAGATTTTACAAAGGTTTATGAAAACAATATGCTTCATTTTTGTTAGTGTAGAAACAGCTTCAGAATTAGTCTCCTGTTAAAAAGAAAGCCCAAAGAGTAGAAGAGAGAAGAGTCTGATTTCTGTTTCCTCCAAGCTACTGTGAGAGTCTTTTATTTCCAAAGCTCATCAATCACATCCTTGGCTATTTCCTCTCTTGACCATCTAATCAAATGCAAGATCTGCTGAATCTACCCCTGCAATTTCCTTTTATACCTTTACCGTTTCTCCATTTTTGTGGCTATTATTCTAAATTACACTCTTCCTATCTTTTGCCTTGGTAATTGTCACATGATGTCTACTCCAATTTTTCTTAGACATAGCCTCTAGACCTTTGCTCACCTTTGGTAGTTCTCCACTGCCCACAGTAATATCATAACTCATTAGCCAGGCATTCAAGCTCTCCACCTTCTGGCTCCAATCCTGTATCTCCAGACTACTTCCCTTTATGTACAGGTCTGTGGAACTAATCTAGCTGCTCGGTAGTCTTCAGGCATGTCTATGTTTTTTCCTGTTATCAGGACTCTCACTCATGCTGATGTTCCTGCCAATGCCCAACTCCTATCTAGTATGGAAGGCTCAAGATTCATCTGCTTTACAAAATCCTGAACCTCACAGCTAAAGGCAGTATTTTCCTACTTTGATCCCATTACAACACTTTGCACCACTTTTTAAATGTATATCAAAAGTCCCTTAATCCTTCAGAGTCTCTGCTTGCTTATTTGTAAAATGGGGATCATAGCAACCTAAAAGATGGATTGTGAAGAGTAAATAAGATTACATGTGTGTACAGCCTAATACACAGTAGACAGATACATTTAAAAATATGTATTTAAAAGTTTTTCCTTCTTTCTTCTCTCTCCTTCTCTCCTTTCTTCCTAAGAGGTTGTTGATCCTCCAGTGGGTTAGTGTGGGTTCCTCTTTCTATTCTCTTCCTCAGCTTACTTTCTGTGCATCCTTACTTTTCTTGTGACCAGCAGTTGCCCTCTCCACAAGGGATGTTCTTCACTAAAGAAGCTAAATGTTTCCCTTGTCAATGGCTATTTTCTGCACTGGTAGTACTCTTTAGAGACTTTCTCAATGATGCCATTGCAGAAGGTACACTTTCATAGTTGCTATTTACAGAAGAGAAGGTTTTTCCGCCACATTGTTTGCCCTCGCCCATCACCTCCAATGTAAAAACAGGTTCCGTCTCTGAGGAACTTGGATTTGGGACCCACTGATTCTACTCTCTCTTTACTGGAACTTGAAATTGGAAGGCCAGTATTCAGAGAAGGAAGAACGTGAAACAGATGTGCCCAGGGACGACTAGATGAGAGACTGTGAACTCCAGGGGAAAAGAGACAGAATACAGCTGCCTTGGTAGCTTTCTAGTTGGGTTCTAATCCTCCAGGAAGCTGCCTCCGTAACCTTGAGTTCCTTAAAATAATCCGATAAACTTTTAATAAATTCTTTCTTTCAACTTAAGCTATCATGAGTGGGTCTATTTCTTAGAGCTAAACAATCCCATGAATTAACTAAATTTTTAAACCACAATTCAAATTCAACTTGCTTTTGCTCAAGCTGTGTTACTAATCTGTGCTGAATCCCGATGATCACATTCTTTATTACGATCTGCAGTGACCTCTAGGGCATACTTTATAGTCCTTAATGTCTCTTCCAAAAAGTTGATTATTTATGGAGCTTCAAGTTGTTTTATATACTTTGTTTGCATAGCAAGCACATTTCACTTAATCTTTCAATTCTGCAGTGGTTCAACTAGGTTGATTCTTCTATACTTGCTGTCTTTCTCTCTCTCTCTCTCTTTCTCCCTCTCTGCCATCAGGGAGTGAAGAACCAGGGAGAAGACCACAGAACTGGAAACTAGAAGGGCATCCTTATTCCAACTTACTAAATAAACAGCCCAGTCACACAGACTCTTAGGGCCTCATGTTAAGCAAAGTGAGGAGACCAAACCCAAGTCCCTTCTACCATGAAAGTCCCACCATTCAGTATTCTGTTCTCTTTCTGGAATATATCATGTAATACAAGAAATCATTGAAAAATTTGGTCAGAAAATGCATTTTTCCAACTTATTTGATCATGGAACACTTTTTAAATGATTATGTATTGGTAAAACACCAGCAACAGTTCATACAATGTGCACTTAAAGAGGATAAAAAAAGTTTATGACAAATTAATTGCTGGAAGACATGATAAAAAATGATTCATATTCTAACTCAATTATAGAACCAAAGCAATAATACAAATTAAATAGGTTAAATCATGTTCATTTGTATTGGAAAATTTTTAAATGATTAAAATAGTTGAAATTAGGCATGTTACATAGCAGAGAATAAAGATTATTATAAAGTAATGTGTATTAGTACAAATAGTGGGTAAATACTACTGAAACATAGATGTTTAGATTCTAACCTTAAACATTTAAAATTCATGCAATTTCCTGGGTTTTTCTTAATTTCTTCAATGCAGATTCTTGCATGACAATAATTATGTAACTGTACCTAACTACATTAAATATCTTTTAGAAGGACTAATATTGTTGGAAATTTTATTCTTAGAACACCTCAACATCTTGCAGTTTGAAAAAAAAACTGATATAGTAGGTGAACCTAAAACTTTATAAGTTTCCAATGAATAGTGTATTTTTCCTTTCCTCCTCCCTTCACTGCCCACATACTTGCATGCACAGCTATTATATTGACTTATTTCTCCTGTGGTCTTTTGTATTCTGTGACATTACATGTCTCCTGTAGCAGTATATCTGGCACTGAAATTTTATAGACATCAATGGCAGTCGATCTTGTACATGTTTAAACTTACCCAACAACGTTATATCCCTTCAGAATAGCTTTGCTATTTAAGGCATTTCACTCAAATTAGTTACCTATGATTAAAGAATAATGCCTCCTAGTAAGAACTTGGATTGTGTGCCTTCAGTTATAAATCGTACTTAATCATTGGTTTGTTTTTTCTTTCGTATGTCTTGGGAAAAAAGCAATGACTATTGCCTTGCCATTTTGTGACTAATCCTTCATGTAATAAACCTAAGCTTCAATTATCTTGAATGAATTGGTCTATTTAAGGAACCCTTTGGCTTAGTGATGAACTGTATTTCTTACTCAGAGAGCCAAATATCACGAAGAAACTGCAGCAGTGTGTGACAGCAGCCTTGTCATTGTGGAGTTAAAACAACAACAGCGACAACTTCTACCTTCAGGGATAAGTATATCGATCCTAGAGCCAGCAGTGCTTCCAAGATCTCACTGCAAATACTGGAGTGAGCAGAGCTGTGCTAGGATGGAGAAATTGCTAATTTCCAAAAAGTGGAATTACTGAGTTAAAGTACTACTTTCAGTAATGAAATCCCTGAATGGCACAATTTCACTATCCTAAACAGAATTGTATTTGATTCATTACAGACAACAGTGTGAATGTAGATGCCAACATTACAATGATGACTGGTGATTGGAAGCAGCTACTTACAGCGTTTATACACTAGCACATTTTCTTAGCATTTATACTAATTTTAATCATTGTGGCTTTAATCTTGGCTACAGAGAGTGAATAGAATGAAAATAATTTTAACTTTACATCTTCCTCTAGCTACCTACTCTTTCTCTTTCTTCTTACTGCATTAGGTATTTTATGCTTTCCCTCTTACTGATTCTCCATTTTTGAGAAAAACAAAACAACTAGTTTTACTATTAGATAATCTTGCAGACTAGTATTCCATGGGACACCCCTGGGGGCTCATTTATTTATAGATGTTTAGAAGAGGCACATATTATCCATCTCCCCATTGCAAAAACTTTAAATGAAATCATCCTTGACTGTTAAAATAGAAAATCAAGTATTTGTCTTTCAATGGTTGGGGTTTTATCTATAAAACAGAAAGTGGAATTATTTAGCTTACTCTAGTACAGAGAGAGAGAGAGAGAGAGAGAGAAACCTAGATCTCTTTGGTTGACTGGGTAAACCTATGAAAATTATGGGAATAAAAAGGAAAACAGTTATATTAGACTAAATTATCAAAATAATAAAATAACTTTTTGGTATAGTGATATGTGTGCATCTTTATTAATGTATTTAATAACAATATCTAGCAGGTCTAATATTTACCATACTTTATTTTGAGATGTGTACAACTTTGAGATAAGAAAACCTGTGATTTCCATTAGCAACAAAGTTACAGAAAGTACTGTGGTTAGTCACTATATTCATGATAAAAGGAAATGGTATTTTTCCATTAGAAATTGGGGGAAATATAGGTGTGATGTTTTCCATCCAAATTTATCAACCTCCTGAATTCTTTGTGGTCTCCAGATTAAAAACCATTGCTGTAAATTGTTTTTAATCTGAGAGTAGAATGAGTCAGGTTTAAGTTCATTATAACAAGAACTTGTAATTGAGTTGTGCTAGAGTGGAAAGGACTTTCTTACAAAGTAGTGATCTACTTATCAGTGGATATATTTAGGTAGCAGCTGGACAATTAATGTCAAGAATTTTGTAGATGACACTAATTCATATAAGCTAATCTTTTGTATGCTTACTAAGTTTCAAGCACTGTGTTAGGAACAATTTATGCATTAATTCCTTTGTTTTCATAACAGTTCCATGAAGTTTATCACTACTTTAGTGATAAAACAATTTAGATTTTGCAATTTGCCAAAGGTTTACCGAAAGAGTCAGTGGCAGAGTATAATCTCAAATCCAGGTCTGGGTGACTTCAAAACCCATGATTGAAGTTTATTTTGGTAATAATTTGGGGGACAGATTGGAAAGGTGAGAGTATTGGAAATCATCCATCCTCTTCATTTCATAGACATGAGAGAACTAAGAACCCAAAGAGGCTAAGTGACTCACTCCAGGTTACACAATTCATGGAAGAAAAAGAAATTGAACTTTGATGTCTTGTTATGTGGAAACATAAGATTTTATTTTTCAGTTTACCATCTGGTAGAAACCAAACGTAGCCTGAAGAAAGAAGTAATAGAAGACACAATGATTTGGAATAGAATATATAATCTTTTCTTACTTCTTTTAGAAAACACAGATATGTCTCAAAGTGCCTTTACCTGTGTTAGTGCATTTATTCTTTAAGGAGATAAAGTAATTTAAATAATGTTTTAAATCTAACAAATAGTAAACTGTTCAGTACTCAAATTTGTGCTTTTGATATGTTATTTCTCTTATGAATAAAACTTGCTCTTTTAATAACCAGGTCCTTAACAATTTTATACCACAAGCAAGTATCTCTCTGACAGTGAATTCCAAGTAAATACCTAATGCCTGAATGAATGAGTGTAATTGCTTGGTTTGCTGGTTTCCATTAATTTCTACTTAAACCCACTAGGTTATTTAGTGTTTATAATGCTCTGATCCTATTTTTTCCACCAAAAGATAATTAAAGTTAAATTTACCATTGGTTTCTAATGAGGGAAGGAATTGTCTAAATTAATTAAAAATCTAACAGGTTTTTCTTCTCATGGGCATAATGGGCAGGGAGATGGCATCTGCTAGTAGGGTCGCTCAGGTAGTCAAGCGACATCCCCCATCAGTAAGGTCCCCCGACAGTAGAGACAATGCTAACACAGTGTGCCAGGAGTTCTGAGAGCAGCAGGACTACCATCTCACTCTTCTGAAATTTCACAGCACTTGAAGGAGAGTAGATCTCCACCTTGGCTGATGCAGCAAGGTCCACCAGACACTGCAGAATTAATAAAAACATGACCTCAGAAATATAGAAGGAAACCTGTCTCAAGAAATTTGAATTTATCCAACATGGAGGTCCAGTATAATCACTGACATGGTGGCTGCTATTTGTTATCAGACAAAAGAAGGAACTTTACAATAAAGGACTTCCAAAATGACAAATAAGAAATTGCACATTAAACAACTTTAATAAGTATTCTGTAAAAAAAGAGAAATATAGAAAATTTAGGTGGACACTTGCTCTTCTAATTTGTTTCTTAGTCAGCTTCTCCACAAGCTTACCTAATTGTTGATATAATTTATACTTTATTAAAGTACACACTTTTAAATGTTAAAAAAATCTAACACATAAATTTTTCTGGAATATATTAGTAAAAAAATAATTAAAAAACTTTTAAACTAGATAATTATTTTTTAGAGCAGAATATGGCTCACATCAAAACTGAGTGACAGACACACCACTTTCCTATACCCCCCGCTAGTCTGCACAGCCTCCCCACTGCCTGCATCATAGAAAATGGACATCTCAAGAAATGCTCTGCTGTAGCCAGCCTCCATGATGGCCTCCAATGCTCCCCACCTTCTGGGGTTCTCACATTTGTGTCATCGCCCCTCACATTGTACCAGGGTTGATGTCTGTGACCAGTAAAACTTGCCTTGGGCATTTCAGTAACTTTGTTCTCACCAGGATACTGTTCTACTGTAAGCTTGACAATATTTGGTAATCTCTCAACTAGTTCACATTTCAATCAGCAGTGCATACCATCTTGTTATGTGCAGTCTAAATTTAGGCCAAAAGATATTGCATTGTTTTTTTTAGAGATCCTTTTTTTCTAGCCACATTTTTATTATCTATATGACACACTAAAAAGTGAGTCAGAAAACCAAGGATCTTATATGATATCAGAGTTTTTATGAGACAACATTGATTAATGGCCACAGTCAATACAAAAGCTCTAACGGCTACAGCACAATATTTTTATTCTTCATACTTGAACAATCTTGACATCAGGTCTGTTGTTTTGCACTATTATTGTTTTTGGAGAGACAGTTATGCATGCAGGCTCAGTTTAATGGATATACAACTTACGAGTTCACATAGGGCCCCATACTTTGGTGAGTTTCACAAATTATGTACCTAGTCCTGGATAAAAGAGACATTAGAATCGAATTAGGATTGTCAAATTACTAATTATATCCTGAAATCAAGCCTTAAAAATGTTGATAACCCAGAGGACATGTTAATTATGTTAGTAATGCTTTCTCCCGTGTATTCAACATTTCTTCTTTCCTATCTGTTCATTACTGGTAGGATTCTTCAGGGTTCATCATTATGCCGCCACTGACCCTTGCTTCCCCCTTCTGAAAACTTAACAAAGAAGTTGTGATGGAGCATATCCATCCGAGCTTTTTTCCTCAAGATTCTGCTGCATCCTTGCCAAGCTGTCATATGAGCACTTGCATGTTGTTATATATACACATATCAATATTTTAAATAAATTTTTGTGCCTTTCTAAGCAAAGAGTACATATTTTCAAATCTGGAGTTTTCTTTTTCAATTTGAGATGACTACATTTTGCTTAATTACTTTAAATCTCTGTAACACAATATTGATGACAGCATTTGTTTTTTAATTAACTGTCAGTGGGAGGAATAAAATGGAGTTTTGTTTTCCTTTTCTGTTAAGAGGGTAGTTTAACTATAATTTACTTCAAAAAAGTATACTGTTGACCAGAAAAAGGAAGACTTTACATTACTCTGACCCATTCAGATTTAAAGAAATGCTTAGTAGCAAAATCACTGCCTCTTGACTTTGAGCTTCCTGTCTGTATCATTGAAACAAGGCTGGCTCAGCAGCAGTGAATCAACAGCGGGTGAAATGTGTGGCTGTGAGGTAGATGCTGCCCATCTGAGTAGCTTCCAAAGTGGTCAGCCTCAGAGTATCAGTTAGCATAGTCAATACTGACTACTGCATGGGTAAATCCCCAGATCCCAGTGGCTAAACACTTGAAGTTTATCTTTAGTCCAAAGTCTTGATATTTCTGGTTGGTAGGCTGCCTTCCACCTGGTCATTCAGGCACCCGCATTACTTCCTATGAATATATGGCTCCATTCTGTCTCAAACTTCAAACTTCTCTTCCATCACTAGGTATATGAGGGAACCAGAGGTATTTTCTATGAGCAGGCCTGGAAGTGGTAGGCAAGGTCTGTCCAGAAAATATCCAGCCACATGCTACAAAAAGAGATATTTATTGAAGAATATACAAGATATAAGAAAGATTATACATAGAACAATGACTCCTCAGTCCACTTGAAAGTAGGTGATTTGGGACCTCACACACTTCTCTCAACTGCAGCATGATGTTCCTTCTGCTCTGGTAGCAGAAGCCATGGAATGAATTTTGCCACGACACGTTTCATGCCAAAATCCTGCATCAACATCTGGGACACAGCAGTTTTGGGACCCCCAGATCAGCTTCTAGTTCTCACAGTGTCAGTCTCCAGTCTTTGTTGATTGCAACCTGTACATGTTCAACATTCTCAGGTGCTCTGCTTGTTGCAGGCCTTCCAGAACATGGATCACTTTCAACAGATTCTCCGCCATCTTTGAAGCATTTGTTCCACACTTTTATTTGTGCTGCAATTATTGCATCATCCCCTAAAGCCCTTCTGAAATATCCAAATAGTTTCCACAGAGGAATGTTCAAGTTTAACATAAAATTTGATGCATATTCTTGGCTCTGCACTCTCAGTCATTTTGAATGTGGTGGCCACACAGTACACATACTCACTCAATGGTGTCTACTGCCCTTACTGACTAGTACAGTGCAGTCATCATTGTTCACATATGCACATTCCTGTCCACTCCCTTTGGCTGCCAGGTTACATAGATGTCATGCAAACCATTCTCGTCATATTAACAATGGCTGGACATTTTCCAGACCTCATGTATTGCTTCCTCTCATTTTACACTTACATGTCCATGTATGGGAAATGTGTTTCAGCTGTGGACCCAGGAAAGAGGGCCCAAATTTTGCTGACTCTCTGCCCCTCTGTGGCCAAATGACCTTGTGCCATATCTGAATTAATTTATTTCTATAATACTTAACATATGTTGTATCCACATTATAATTATAATAATATGCACCTATTCCTTTGGACAACATTACTCCTTAGATTTCATCCCAAGCTGGATTCTAGGTCATCTTGTTTCTTTTCTTACTTCATACTTTCCATGTCTCTGATTTTGATGATCACTTATCACAGACCCACTAATTTATGTACTCAGCCCCTATTTGTCCTTTGTGGTTTAGACCTATATATCTTATTGCTTTATCAATATCTCCCATATGAATCATACTTTTTAGCCAAAATATTCAAAATTGAAATTGTAGTCCTTCTCTACCTGCTCACTGTGCTAGGTGTTTCTTCTATGGACCTTATAACTACGGATACCAATGTTTATCTAATTCTCTAGCTTCATTCCCTCTCCTCCCTTTAATTGCTATAAGCGTTCTATCATTCAGACCTGTCAATTTTACCTTCTCTCTTCATTTTTACTAGTACCAGCCTGTCTCAACTGACATCACCTCTTTCCCGAACCACAGTTAATAGCTGCCTCCATCCATTTCCTGGCATTTTGCTCTTGCGCTCCATCTCATCCATTTTCTGCATTGAATTCAGAGCCATCTTTTCAAAATACAAATCTAACCTTATCATTCACCACACATCCTTGCTTTAAACCTGTTAATGGTTTCGCTTTGTTCCTAAGACTATTGACATCTCCTCAGAGTAGTCATACAGGTTTTCTGTGATTAGAATCACACCCTGTCTGCAGCCTCCTGTCTGCAGCCTCCTGTGTTGCTTGTCTGTTTGACCCATTCTCTGCCTCACTCTCTGAGCTCCATCTACACTGACTTTCTACTCTGTGCCTCTGATCCTTTGCTCATACTGTCCTCTCTCCCAGGAACACTTGTTCCCATCTCTCTCTCCTATTTACTCAGTGAACCCTCCTCATCCTTCTCACCTTAGAAAATTCCCTTCACTGTTGGAGGTTTCCTGAGCCTAGACTGCTGTCAAGAACCCCATATAGTTCTTTTAGTGTGCACAGATGTTTTAATCACATGTGTGTGATTGAATGGTTAATATGTCTTTCATTTACTGAAAAGTGTCTATTTTCTGATCATTACATCAGCAGTACCTAGAACAATGACTAAATGTATCATATAGAACTGCAAGGATATATTTCTTAGCCTGTAACTGAAAAAGTGTGTTCAACAAGCATGTGTGCTTGTGTGTCTGTTGTACATGTCCACTTGCTTTTAAGGAATACTGTCAGATATGGTATGTGTGGGTATGTAGTATATCCAACAGAATATTCTATCATCTATCTATCCATCTATTATTATTTTCTGTTACAGTTGTCCCAATTTTTTCCCCTTTGCCCTCCTCCGCTCAGCCTATCCCTGCTCACACAGTCAATCCCCACACTGTTAAGTCCATGTGTCATTCATTCATGTCCTTTGACTAATCCTTTCCCCTTCTTTCCACCATTATCTCCCTCCCCTCTCCCCTGTGACTGCTGTCAGTCTATTCCATGCTTCTGTGTCTCTGGTTCTATTTTGCTTGTTAGTTTATTTTGCTTGTTAGTTCATTAGATTCCCCTTATAAGTGAGATCATATGGTATTTGTCTATCACTGAGTGGCTTATTTCGCTTAGCATAATATTCTCCAGTGCCATCCATTCTGTCAGAATGGCCATCATTAATAAATCAACAAACAAGTGCTGGCGAAGATGTGGAAAAAGGAAACTCTAGTGTACTGTTGGTGGGTAAACATCTTTTTTTTAACAGCTCCTTCATTTTGAGTCCCAAACCCTATCTACCACCCAGTGCAGAGTGAGTCTACAATTAATATTTATTTAATTGAATTGAGTATTAATGGATGGCATTTAAATATTTTATTTTAGTGACATACTTTACAAAATTGCCTTGTGAAGCAGCCCGGTTTAGCTTCTAATCAAAAATGCAAGAATGGGAGAAAATAGGGGAAGGATCATCAAGGAACATATATATAAAGGACACATGGACAAGACCAAAGAGGGTAGGATCAAGGGTAGGAAGCGGGGATGCATGGGGTGAGGGTGAGTGGTGTGGGTGGAATGGAGACAACTGTACTTGAACAACAATTAAAAAAATAAATAAAAATGAAAACACTTGCAAGTCTGCCACTTTTTGTCAGATAGACAAATAAGGTTGCCATTTAGAAGCCAGGTTCTCACTGATAGACTAAGACTGCCTTGAAGATATCAAGTTAATTTATTCTCATTTTATTAACAATTTATTTCTGAAAAATAAGGATTTGGTAGAAGGAGTAATTAATACTCAGAAAAATATATTTGTGTAATAAAAATTTGATGTAAGTTTTAGTGCCTGTTTTGAAAAATAAAAGTATTACAGAATAGAAGTTAAACCTTTTCTGTTGGAGATTTAGAGTATTATTTTGGCATTTATGACTTGTGTTCCTGACCTCAGGCTTAAATTTGGATTTTATTTTTCAGAGATAGCTGAATTTGAGATAATGAGTCATCACCTTTTTGTAGCAGACTCCAGGGTGTCTATATGCTCTGACAGATGCAATTCACTATTTGAGTCAAATGTTGAGCAAGCATTATAATTTAGATTGTGATTGATATTTTATTAGCTTTGGTACCTAATTTTCTGAGGCTAATGGAGGTAAATTTATAATCAAAAGCCACTTTAACTCAAAGAAATGAGGTCCCCACTTACTCTTTCTCAAATGGTTGCTTCTTTCAGTCTAGGACCTTTGAGATATCAAAGGGCACTTTTAGCTCAAAATAGCAAAAAACATAGCCCTTATCATCTTATTGAGGAGGATGGTCTTTGGCATTTCACTTTTAACACTTGCCTTTGCCCTAAATAAAATTCCAGTTCTCATTTGGACATTATTAAGGAAGTTAGGATTAGGGAGGTTTCGAAGGGATAAACTAGATTGTTCATTGATTCAACATATTTTGATTCCCACTATGTGCCAAAAACTTCTAGATACTAGGAATATACCAGTGGGGGCAGAAAGCTTTTTCCCTCACAGGGCTTACATTCTAAAAGATAAGTAAGAGACCAGAGAGATAGGTAGATAGATATATACAGGGTCCAGCGGAAGTAACTCCTATTCAGTGTGGTTGGCAGGGTAATAATATGGGTCTAATAATTTGTAGTTTTCATTGGAACATTTCACCTAAAATGTCATATGGTGTGCTTGAGTGTAACATTGTTATGTTACATAACCATATGTTTATGATTTTCTAATAAAAGATATTGTAATAAAAAGGGGCGTTATTTGCGCCAGACCTTGTATATACAGGTAGAATTATAAATATAGATATAGGTATATATACAACTATATATGTCTCTATACTCATTTATCAATTGCATCACCTTCTCCATAAATATAAATATAAGTCTTTATATTTATATTTGGGATATTTTAAAACTCTGAGGATGTAGATGAGGCTAGAGCAAAAAGCAGGAAAGAGTTGCAGGAGGTTAGTCAGAGAGTTTATGTAACATGGAACAGATCACTGTAGGGGATTTACTTTTACTGTGAATGAGATGGAAGACCATTTAAAGGTATTGTCCAGAGGTGGGATGCAATCTGCCTGTAAGATTTATTGGACCCACATTGTACTCTGTATTGAGAATAGAAAATAGCAGTGAAAATGCAAAGAGGACCCGTTAAAAGGTATCTTACATTAAGTTTCATAGAAGCAAATTATGAGACAAAGATTGTTGTGCAAGTGACTAGTTAAGGGTGTGCTCTCAGAAAAGATACTAAGAAGTGAGGGCAGCAGGATAAGCATAGAAGTGAAGCAAAAATGTAGTTTCATGTAAGATTAGCCGTAGCCTAATTCAGATCAGAGGGAGAGCTCTGGAGTATGAATGAATAGTAGTACTGCAGAACTGTCCCACGTTGAGGTAACGGCTGCCTTTTGTATTCATGCTTTAGTAGATCACTCGTTGTTTGTCAAATTTAAGGGGGCCATAACATTATAGGCATTACTGAAGAAGGCCCCTTTGGGTCCTCTGAAACCATTCTCTAGGGTTGAAGCTATTAGATGTTTTTAAGTCAATACAGTGTCTGAATGGTGAGTGCACTGCCCAGTAAAGGGTATCTGGGCAGCGTACTAATAGCGTTTATGGAGAAGATCAGTACATTATTCCAGGTGGGAGAAAATGATGACTTGGACCAGGGTGGTAGGTACACTTGGGGCAAGACAGATAAGAGCTAGATGTATTTTGTTGGTAGAGTTGACAAGATTTGTTGCTGGATTGATGTCTGTTGCACAAAAAGGAGCAAAGATGACCGTATGAATCCTGGCCTGACACTGCATAGATAGAGTTGCTATTTACTGATATGGAAAAGGGGAGATCAGGGTTTTCATGTTAAATTTGTACATGCATTCAGACTTATCAGTGGAAAGGCTGAGTAGACAATTGGTTGTATGAGCCTGGATTTCAAGTCTGATTTACAAATATAATTTGGGTGGTAATGATTTTAAAGTTAAGGAGTTGCTGTAGATCAGCGATTTTCAATCTTTTTGTCTCATGGCACACATAAACTAATTACTAAAATTCTGTGGTACACCAAAAAATGCTTTTTGATCTGACAAAAATAGGTATAGTTTTTATTGACTTACTGAAAAAAATGTAGTTATTACCTATCTTTTTGGCTCCAAAGTGACTTTTTTAAAAATCAGGTGCCTATACTTGTGTATAAGGATTATTGTTATCAAGAATTAAGCAATCAGACACAACTTCATTATGCAACATGACCAATAAGATGCAACTCTGTTGTATGACCTATATATGTATAGTTCAAGACAGGGCATCCATACAAGATGGCTATTGTTGTGTTGTCATTTTTTTTTAAATGTCAAAATATAAGGGAATAGAGGTCAGTGCTCCTGACTAGTCAGGTATTGCATATTTAAAAAATTCTTGCGGCGCTCTGGCTGGTGTGGCTTAGTGGTTTGAGTGCTGACCTTTGAAGCAAAAGGTCACTGGTTGGATTCCCAGTCAGAGCACATGCCTGGGTTGTGGGCCAGGTCCCCAGGTGGGGGCAGGTGAGAGGCAATTGATCGATGTATCTCTCACATATCGATGTTTCTCTTCCTCCCTTTCTCCTTCCCTTCCAATCTCTCTAAAAAACAATAAAATAAATAAATAAGTAAATAAATAAGTAAATAAACAAATAAAGAAATAAATTTTTTTGTTGAAAATCACCACTTTGATAAATAAGAGGAGCCAGCCCAAGGTGTTGGGGTTGGGATTATGCAAATGATAGAGGAAAGGATACTGATAAGGAGCAGCTGGTAAGGCAGAAAGATGACCTACAGTGAGGGAAGTCTTGGAAGTCAAATGAAAACAGTGTACAAAAGGAAGGAGTGCTTGATTGCTCAATGCTGACAATTATTTGAATGACAACTGGGAACTGAATTTTGGATTTGGCATTTTGGAGATCTTGGGTGAACTAAAGAAGAGCAGTTTCAGTGGAATGATGAAGACAAAAGCATGTTTGGAATGGATTCAAGAACAAGTGGGAAGGCAGGAGGAGAAGATCATGAGTTTGGGCAACACTTCTGAGGAGTTTTTTGTTGTTTTTTTTTCCTAAAGAAGTGAGAGAAATGATAGGTGGTAGTTGAGACTTAAATGGATTGTATCACTGTGGAATTCTATGTTGATGTCAATAATCCAGAGAAGGGAAAATTACTGATGCAGGGGAGAGGGTAATAACTGGAGAAATATTCTTGAGCAGGTGAAAAGGGAGGTGATTTGGTACATAAATAGAGGGTTTGGTAAATATGATGGAGAAAACAGAGGAAAATTATTTTCTATTTTGTTATTATTTTTAAATGAAATATATATCAAGTTATCAACTGAGCTGAGAATAGGGAAGAAACTGTTGAAAATCTGAAGAGCTGTGAAATAATTATCTATCTGTGGGTAGAAGAGTGAATGGACTAGGAAAATGTTAATAAGATTTCTGGGTAGCTCTGAGGGCTTACCAGTTCCAAGAAATAATCACAGGAAGTCCTGAGAGTTTGAGGATAGGGCAAAACATTATATTAAAACAATCACAAAGAATATGAAAAAATTATACTATCAATTTTTATAAACAAACAAAAATACATATAGAAAATTGGACTATAAAGATATTACATGCATTAGAATGTTTTTAAGAGACTAGGGTTGATCAGACTCATATAATGTGATTATATGGTTCAGTGCAATATTCAAAATTTTGGTAAACACATTGTATTAAGATGGGAATTTGAGAACCTGACCATTTGCATTGGGATATTAAATGATAATGTTTTAGTTTTATCTTTTAATTATTAAAGATATCAATGTAATGTTACACTATTTTTGTGGTCACAGTTTAAAGTTTAACTGGAATGCTGTAGGAATTTTCCTTGGTCAAATTTTGTTTTGCAAATTCAAATGCTTGTAGAGTGGCTTCAGAGTAAAATTACAAAGTGTACTTGGGACATCAAACCAGACTTTCCCTGCCATTGAATACATTTATCTAGGAAAAATTGGGACAGCTTCCTTGTGTGTCTAATGCCTGTTTCTTCTTTTCAGTGGTCACTGAATATCAAGTGATACTTTTGTAGAGGATATTTTATAAGTTAGAAATACTTTCTCTTAAGTTAACACGTCAAACCTTTCCTGGACCCTTTAAATACATCACATTCTTTATCTCCAAAAAGTTGGTAAGAAACCATTAGATAATACAACCAGTCCTTCCAGGTGGGACAGTATGGGAATAGAGCTTCCAGCTGGCAGGAATGCAGACACATACTGCCTGTACCAAGCCAGACCTCAAAGACCCAGCTGCCCACTTGATACAAGACTGCCCATGAGGGAGAAGATTCTTGTGGGCTTCTTCTTCATACTTCCTCCAGCATAAGAGTGAATCAAGAGGACAACACCTTTGAGTAACACATGGATCTGGTGCTACTGGTCATCCATTGTCCATACTTCCCCTTTGTTCTAAGGAGCAGGCTTTGTATTGCTCGTGCTTTTGTGCAGCAGACATAGCTCCTCCTGCTGAGTGGGCCTCCTTACTTCATGGGTCCAGGGCCAATGTCTTCCATAGGTACCTTCAGGTTATAGACACGAACTCCTTCCTGGAGTCATGCAGACACACCACCTTTCCTGGCGATGCATTCATACTCTTCATGAAGTGCAGTCAGTTCTGTTTTAATGCTTGCCTTGAAAACATGAATCTGTTCTAATGCAGTGGATATATTAGGAAACAAATTGAAGAATAGCTGCAAGTGTGAGTATAAATAATTTTAATGGTTCCACATATCACTACTTTGGGATGCATAACAATGCTATTTTCTCTAAGCAGATGAAGAGTTTTGTGCTTATAGATTATTCTTTTATACCTAGAAATAATACTTAGTCATAATTAATTAAATGCCAAGTCCATTTAACAAGATAGTCACTAAACTGTGGATCTGTCTAAAGACTCTATTTTTTAAATGCATCATATTCTCTTGTCTCAAAATTTCTCATAATCTCTCTCTTTATACCTTCTCTCAGGGTGAATTTATAAATATCTATGGCTTCAGTCCCATTTCTATATTGGTGACACCCAAATCTCTCTGTATAACCAAAGACCAAACTTTTTCTGAGTCACAGGTTTGATTTACTCCTGAATATACCCAAGTGTTTCAAACATCTTAAATACAAAATTAAGTTTAGCATTTTCCTATTTGCTTATACATATGCACATGTGTATATTTATGTGGGTGTATGAATATATCACATATACTTACGATGTGTGTTGGGCACTCTCCTATGTGCTTTTCTATATTAAGTCATTAATTCCCCTGAACAACTCAACGAGGTAAGTGTTCTTATTATGCCCATGTTACAAATGGAGAAATTGAGGGAAAGAGATTAAACAACTTCCAAGGTCAGTGAAGAAGCTGGAATTTGAATCCAGACAATTTATCTCCAGAGGACATTCTTTTTCCAAACTTCATGCAATTCACAGAGTTAAAAACTATAAGGATTGTTTAGTTCCTCATTTAAATCTCAGTTTAAGCAAGTTCATTCACTGGTGGAAAGATATACAGGCTTTGGGTACGCAGAAAGCATGTTCTCAGAAGACTTGCATTTTGTTTACAGTTACATACTCATTGCTTTTTGTGCATTCTTGACTCTAAAGACGTTTCCTGGTAATTAGCAGAACTAGAAACTATTATATGGATAGCATCCATCATAGATTTCATGTGCATGTTAACTATAGCCTCTAAATTATAGATAGAGCATGTGAACATAAGATTCATGTCACCAAGTAACTGATGATAAGGCTGGAATGGTACATTACAGTCAGACTGTGGAATATTTGAAATGACAGACTGATGAGGTTTTATTTTCCTGCTGAGATAAATATATTGCATTAAAGGAATGACATGATATTCAGATAATGTTTTAAGAGGAATCAGTTGACCATGTACCATTACTTTCTGAACATAAGGACATATACAGTCCTTGAGTGCTTTCCCCTCCATTCTGGTGTTGTAGCTCTCCAATTGTGTATGTCAGAATTTCCTGGGCAAGCTTGTTATACAGGGGTGGGCAAAAGTAGGTTTACAGTTGGGAGTATGCAAAACACAGAGGTTACTTTTGTATTATTACTCATTAATTATTGTATTATATTCCATTAAGACAATTGTAAACCTACCTTTGCCCACCCCTGTTTATTATACTGGAATTGCTTCACACCACAACTCCACCCCCTGAGATTTTATTTCAGTAGACATGCATTTAAAGTGCAAGAAATTGTATTTTAATAAATACCACACTGGAAGATTATGATGCAGGTCATTTGAGAAACACTACTATAGAAGCTATGAGATTAATACAATCAGGTAAAAAATGCCTGAAGTAAAATAGGTGAAATCTCAGAATGGCTATTTTAGCCCACATATTCTGCTTTCTCCCTCACAGATTCTCAGTGAATACACACACAATCTGAATCCACCCTAACAAATAGGAAAGATTTCCAGGTAGGCTTCAAAAACTGTGACGTGTACCAGTATACCTACTATATGTAGCGCAGGGAGGACCAAGCTGAGGAAAGCAACCAAGCACAAATGGGAAGGTTTTTGAGAGAAGTAAGTGCATGAGACTCCCTGGAAAACCTCACCAAATTTTCAAGGGTGGAAGGACCAGAACAAGGGACCATGGTCCTACCACAAGGACCATGTGGTAGGCAGTATAAGTAAACCTCAATCTTATCAAAGTCAGAAAAAACCAAGAGGTCACCAGAGCAGTCCCCTTGGGATGTGGATCAACTGAGTCTGTTGCAGTGGTCAGTTCAGAATAGACTGCTAAAAGCAAGAAAGGATCATTGATGACAGAAACTGTCCCTTTTTAGGAAATAGGGAAGAGACAGTCAACAGAGCTGGTAGGAAATGACATCAATCTAGTGATCTAGATGCAAAAGAAATACAAACAAATAAACAAACAAAAAACCAAATGAGTGTTTTTCAGGAAAATGTGGTTAAATTTCCAAAAAATATAGAAAGATTACATAATATGTAGAGTGAGCCTTGGCTGGTGTAGCTCAGTTTGTTGGAGCATCTTCACATACAGCAAAAGTTTGCAGGTTCAATTCCCTGACAGGGCACATACCTAGTTTGTGAGTTTGATCCTGGGTCAGGTCACGTATAAGAGGCAACCGATGGCTGTTTCTCTCTCACATCGATGTTTCCCCTCTTCTCTCTCTCTCTTCCTTCTTCTCTAAAAGCAATGAAAAAAATATCCTCAAGTGAGGGTAAATAAATAAATAAATAAATGCACTATTCCCATCATGGGAGCCCCCAATCATAACCTCATCTAAACCCAATTATCTCCCAAAGGCCCCACTTTCAAATATCATCACCCTGAGGTTTTGGGCTTCAATATATGAATTTGGGCAGGATACAAAGATTTAGTCCATCATAGTTAATCTTCAACAATTTGACACCAAAACAAATCATAATATAAGCCAAAGTGGGGTAGGATTGAGGGTGGTAGGTGGGGATGGGTGGGGCAGGGGGCAATGGTGGAGAGAAAATAGAGACAACTGTAGTTGAATAGAAATAAAAAAGAATATTATATTACTGATATTATATAATTGCTATAATTAGATTATTTAAAAGTATGCATATGGGTAAGGGTTGGAAAGATTTATGGTGGTTTTGTTGGGACCATGAAATTTTCAGTAAGGTTGAATTATTTTTCTGCTATAACTATAGTATTTTTGTGGAAAAACTCTTAAAATTATAACCAACATTAGTTCATACTTATAAAAAGCTAGATGTTTTATTGAGGTCTCTCATTCTACATTTTTTTAGTGGGTTGCAAAAGGAATGAAAAATATTGCTTACTTCTTACAATTCTGCATAGGTAGGTGTGCTCATTGACATGATGGATGCAAACCACTGCAGTCGACTGCAGTGTAAGAAGTTATTTTTGCATTCCAGATGTCATTTCCCGTGGGCACTGAGTCTGCAATTTCCCAAGTGTAAGAATTTAATTTTTTTCTGCTCTAATTTCTGATGTCTTTAAGGTCCTTGATTTTCTTCCATTTAGCAGCACCAACCAACTTTTTCCATGAAGCAATATCTCATTAACCTAATTAGTTCCCCACAAATAATTAATCCAGTTGTAGACTGTTTACTGGTTTCTGCATTATTTCATATTTGTAAAACTGACAGAATTAAAAAAATATATGTTTTCCTCACTCCTCCCTATCTGGGACAACATGTGGCTTTAGAAAAAGTTGGGAGACTTCCAAAGCAGCGATTTTCAACTGGTATGCCACAAAAGACACACAGTATGCGGCAAGAATTTTTAAAACATGCAGCATATACCTGATTACTTAGCGCACTGACCTCTTTTCCCTTAAATCGTCAAATGAATGACAATAGCCAACACAATAATAGCTGTCCAGTATGAATGAATATAAACTATACCTATTTTTTTTGTCAGATCAGGAAAATACATATTGTTTAATGTGCATCAGAATTTTAGTAATAAGTCCATGTGCCATGAGAGTAAAAGGTTGAAAATCACTTTTCCAAACGATGATGTTGTGCTGATGACACAGTGTGGCATTTAGGAATGTCAATAGGCATGAGGGAATTTCCCTTATTAACATCTTTTAGAAGCTCAGAATTAAGTGTATAGAATTTTCATGTGCTATTGTTATACCTATTGAACTCTGGATCTCATTGTTTTGTCTGTGGATAGAAGTTCACATATACAACACCGTATGGGTTAGGGGCTGTTGCTTATTGCTGCTGCAGAAGTCAGAGAGACTGTGGGCTATGTGCCATTCTTTTTAAAAAATATTTTATTGTTTTTCAATTACAGTCATCTGTATTTTCTCCCCACCCCTCCCTGCCACCCCCTCCAAACCCACCTCTCTCCCTTGCTTCCACCCTCCCCCTTGGTTTTGTCCATGTGTCCTTTATAGTAGTTCCTGAAACCCTTCTCCCCACTGTCCCTTCCCCCATCCCCTCTGGCTATTGTTATATGTGCTATTCTGTAATTCATTGCTTATTCTCCCACTTAGCCTGGTACTGTGCTGTTTTGGAGATGGGTTAAAGATATATAGACCAATAATTATGGCAGGTGTTATTCTGCATATTTCCAGGTTGTAAGTGAATTAAAAACCCTCAGTCTGAAATATGGAGACAGAATACACAAAGAGCCAGGTGTTTGAGTTTCAACTAACTGGCTTTTTCACTTGGGTAGATTTTATTTAAGCTGTATAAGCTCAGCCACCTTATTTATAAATAGAATTAACACTTATGCCATAGGGTTATGTTATGAATCGCATAAGATAGTGAATGTAAAGTGCTTTGTTCAGTATCTTCTACATGGTAAGTGCTGAAAATATTAACTTAAAAAAATCATGATCATTCTTGGTGTTTTCCACTTTTTTCAATTATAATTAAATTTAATCAATCCATTAATGAGCTTCACCCCTGAGGATGACCTTTGTCAGATTCACTCAGAGATTCCCTCCTGATGGGGAGGGAACATGGTAGCAGCTCTTAAACTGGCAGGGATTCTCTGTACGGCAGTGATTCCTAACTACCCCAGCATGGCCTCCAACTGGGTTGATCAAAAGATGACCACATACAAGGATGGCTACTTTCAGGTAGAGGTCTAGGCAATTTGTTTTATGCTAACAGGTGGTCATTACACAAGAATAGAGGAGCCTCATTCTTGTAGTACAGTTGAGAAGTTTCTTCAAAATAATCTGGACTATATAGACTTCTGGTGTTGGAAAATATGATCTGTCATTTCCATCTAGTGACTACTTTTTCTTAATCCTATATAATAGCTTTTTAGAAACTATTTTGAGTTCTTTCTTTCTCTAATTTATATATACATAGGGTATATATATCCATAAATACAAATACTTATATATACACATATTAGTTTTAAATACAGATTAAGAAAGTGATAACTATATTGCATTACATACTATTTCTAATACACTGTAATTCTATGTTATGTGATTCTATCTGCTTCTAGAATTTTAACAAGGAATCTGATAGCAGATAACAGTTTCTTTGCAGCCTAGTATGATTTTACCTTCATGCAAAGCAAAGCATTTTGAGGCAACACCAGGGATAAGTGTATGGAATTAATCATTTATTTTTCTTCAATATACTCCATCTACCACTGGGAACCAGAATCAATAATTATGTTCTCTGGTTTATACTCAGCATGATTTCTTAACCTCCAGTTCTGAAACACAGACTTTGTGAGAGATGCTGATTATGTTTTGTGAAATTCTGCAGGGCCAACTAAATTGAGGATATCATTGTTCAACATTTGGCTAATCTGAATTATATAGCCTTAGCCATTAAGACATTAAAAGGTAGATAATGCCAACACAAATCAGAAAATTTTTGTAGCAGTTTTTATATTTTCTAAGTGACAACACAGATGTTTTCTTACATTTAAAACATGATTGTAATAACTCATCACTTATATTTAAGAACCTCATTTACCATCTTGTAAAAATAAATACATGCCTGTAATCTATAAGCAATATCAGTTAATACGTACTGTGAAAATCTATTATATACTGAGTGCATGACGTATTGCCAGTTACTATGAGCTGAGAGATTCGAGTCAGAGCATCAAGCACATTACTCTCATAGATTACCACTCTTTACATCGTAGCTTCAGTTGTATGATTTCATTTCAACAGGCCTTTTTATCACATATCTTCCATGCATGAGACACTATGCTTGGTATTGAGGAAAGAGAGCAAGCAGTCTAAATGTTTCCACAGCCCAGGAAATATTGCCATCATGTTTCAAAAGAGTTTTTGCATAGCCAGGTGTATCCTTGGAGTTTAACTATGTGAAGGTGCTTTTGGTGCTCTTCAAACCCATAGACAGGGAAGTTTTGGATGGCCACTGGAGATTACAGGGTCAAGGGGGAAACTTGTTTAAAACTGTGAGTATGTTTAAATGCTTGTGCAAAAGAGCTGGCTTGGTAGGAGAAGTTGAAGACATGAAGAGAGTGAAGAATTGATTGTTGTGCAAGGCATCTGGGCAGGCAGAAGGGAATGGAACGTGGAAAATAGAATTAGAGACTGGCCTTGTATGAAGGGAATGATGTCTCTTCTACTGTCTTGGAGGGAAGGCAGAGACCCAGGGAAACTATAGCCATGTGTGGCCCCAAGGGAACTAGACACAGAGGGGGCTATTATGGTATTACAAAGGGAGGCTTGTCTGGAAATGTCCAGCACTCGGGCCTCTGCCCAACCCCTAGACAAGCTGCTGCCACGATTCATTCCTGGGGAGCAGCACACAAAGACTTTAAGGTGAATGCGTTGTCAGGTGTGGGACTAGGTAAAAGAAAGTGTATTTTAAGCCTTCTTGAGGGCAAAGTTTGTCTCATGTTCACCTTTGTGATATTTGTTGTATCCACCCCAGTCCTGACTATTGTTCATGCTAAATAAGTTTAAGTTACTTATTATATTCAAAAGGGATGGGCACATAGTTTCTTAAGCAGAGAGATGATAAGATGGAGGAGTAATCATTCAAACTTGACTCTTCTGCTAAGACTGGACTTTAAACAGTTGATACAGAGTTACATTATTTAATGTGTAATTTGAAAGCAGCAAGGCTCTGGTGTTGGGAACACATCATTTATATTGTCAAAGAGGTTTACAAATTCCTGGCTGGATCTTTTCATATACTAACAAGCAAGTCCATGGGAAACCTCTCTTCAAATGAAGCTGACCTATGCCTCATTTCCTTGGATGTGATGTCCAACCAGCATCTCCCTAACACAGTTTGCAGATGACTCAGGGCAAATAGAATCAGGAACTGTATGAACCTGCTCTCCTCAGGAGATTCGAGATGGAGCTACAAAATAAAGTTAAAACAAAATTACCCTTCTCCATTTTCTAGCATGAAGAATCCCAGAGCCATTCGTCTCTGTTTTCTACCTATTCCTTGTGTACTGTTGACAATAGCTAGGTATTAAGAGCTCTCGGTTGACTTATACTCCTGGGTATATGTACTCCTCCTGAGTTTGGTTTTGAGAAAAGAACCTAATGAGATAGTCTTATGACAAGACCTAAGTAATATTTTGGACTTGCTTTTTAGTTACAAGTTTGGTGTTAAGTTTGTCCTAACTACAATTTTTAAAATAATTAGATCAGGCATATGCTATTTTTTATTTATTGATTTGACAGAGAGAGAGAGAGAGAGAGAAAGAGAAAGAAACACCAACCTAATGCTTCCCCTCCCTATGCATTCATCAGTTGAGCTTGTATCATCAGTTGAGCTTGTATGTGCCCTGACCAGGGATCAAACCTGCAACCTTGGCACATCAAGACAATGCTCTAACCAACTCAGCTACCCAGCCAGGGCTTCAGACATATGCTATATTGACTAAGAAAACATGATGAAAAAATTCAGCAAGTTGTGACTGAAGTTCACAGGTCTTTATTGGAACAAGGTGAACAAACATTATGATAATAAATCAGAAGTGAGTCATGCTATTTATCATAGTTTTAATAATTTTTTAAATGCTATTCCACAGAGTTCAAACAGTACTGATTACTCAATCCATGGAGGTGTCAAGTGTGAAAAGAACAATGTATATTATTGGTTTTAATGTCTGAAACTGAGCACACAAAGATTAATTTTTATTAGTGAATAATTAATATTTTAGAATGAAAACAGACATACTCTTTGAATTATTAGTCTTTTTTCCAGTAATACTAATATGTATTAATATAAAATATAAAGAAATTTAGTGACTACACTCCTTTTCCATGAGCCAAGTCTCTTTGAGACAGCTGAGTTGATGAAAGGCTGACCAGGTTCCTTTGGACACACACTCCTTGTAAATCCTACAGAAACTGACTGTGGGATCGGAGGTTTTCTCTGATGCCCAATGATCAATGCAGATGTTATAAAGCTGAAATAAGGTAAAAATGTTCTGTAATCAATTAAGTAAATTTAAATTTAGATATTCAGTAAGAAAAAAGTGAAATAAGCCAGGTGATGAAAAGCAAATACCATATGATCTCACCTATAAGTGGAACCTAATCAACAAAACAAACAAGCAAGCAAAATATAACCAGAGACATTAAAATAAAGAACTAACTGACAGTGACTAGAGGGGAGGAGAGAGGGGGATAATAGGGGAAAGAAAGGGAAGAGTCAAGTCAAAAACATGTATAAAGGATGCATGGACAAGGACAACGGAGGGGGGGAGGATTGAATGTGGGGGGGGAATGGGCAGGGCAGGGGAGAGTAATGGGAAAAAAATGAGGACAATTATAATTGCACAATAAAAAATCAATATTCTGAGTATAAATCAATTATAACTTAATCCCATATCAGGTGAGAAAATATGAGCAATTTTATTAATTTTAGATTTTTTATTATATCAATTGACATTATTATTTGTATTTATCACAAGGTATAGTTTTCTTTATTATATATCTTTATAGGCAATCTAGTAACATTTGTGTGTGACTGACAGATTAGTTTTAGGCATGTCTGTCCAGAAAAATAAATGCTACTGTAAGATGAGTGTAATATACAAAATACATATTGCAGTTCCTATGTTAGTTAATGCCAGCTTGGGGTGGAGCTGGGGGTGCTGGCTCTAGAGCATTAGCTCTGACTAGAACATTGAAATGAAACACATTCCTATAGTGATGACTAAAAGTGTTCCTCTTTAAAATTGTATAACTACCCAAATACAGGAATTTCTAGGTGAGATGTTTAACAAATGCACACTGCTTTTATTTTCTAGGAGGATGCCCAAAATAATTTCCTGGGATCTTTGAACTCAGTGCTTATAATATCATTAACATTGTTGTTGACATTTAAAATATAACTAAAAACATCCTGTCCAGATAGTTTTTATTTTCTTTAAATAGTCGCTTTGGTATTTGCTTCCCCTTTCTCCATTTTGAGAAAAGACAGCCAATCACAATGAATAGAGTTTTTAAAAAATTCATATTTGGATATTCATCTTGAACACATTCTAAAACTTTAAAATTTTTCCCCACCCCATTTTACATTTTTTATGTCATTTTTTTACATTTTTAATTTTATGTGTGATTTAATTAATTATTATAGATTTAGTTAATTTTATCACTTTTGCCTTTAACCTTTATACTTGCTTTATCAGTCTACTATTTTTACTATATAGTTACCTTTTCCAGTGAGATTTTAAATTCTGTATGTGTTCTTATTTTAGTAACATTTCCTTTTACCTTAAAAAAGTACTTTTAACATTTCTTATAAAGCTGGCTTAGTGGTAATGAACTCCTTTAGTTTTGCTCACCTGGAAAACTTCTTTTTTCTTTTCAGTTTTAAAGATTTTACATACAGGGGTTGGCAAAAGTAGGTTATTAATAGTAAATAATACAATAATAAATAAATAATAATAGAAGAATAAACTGTATTTTGCATATTCACAACTGTAAACCTTTTGCATGCCCCTGAATTTATTACTGAATCAACTTGCTAGTACAAAAAATATTAACAAAGAAAAACATTCTTCTAATGATATCCCAATAAAACACACCCACCTATTCTGATAGTAGAGATCTTTTCAGTGATATGGTAAGTAGAAAGCAACCAGATATAGCATAAATGTGTCAGCCATCCCCTGTGCAAACCCAGGCTGGTTCTTCTCCAATGTTTCCTATTGGAGTTGTACCTGATTTTATGATTAGTTTTCATCCAAATCCATTGGGGAATGGGCCAATTCTGATTTTAGAAATCTCTTTCTTTAAGCTTAATCCCTTCAGATTTTTCACCAAGACCCCAGCCCCTTCCACCCGACACCTGTCAGTCTGTTCTCTGTGTCTGTGAGTCTGTTTCTATATTGCTAGTTTATTTTCTTCATTAGTTTCCATATATAAGTGAAATTATATGGTACTTGTCTTTCCCTGACTGGCTTATTTCACTTAGCATAACACTCTCCAGGTCCATCCATGCTGTTGCAAAAGGTAAGGTTTCCTTCTTTTCTTTGGCTGAGTAGTATTCCATTGTGTAAAGGTACTATAGCTTTTTGTACTTCCACTTATCTACTGGGGGCACTTGGGCTGCTTCCAAATCTGGCTATTGCAAATGATGCTGCAATGAACATAGGGGTGCATATATTCTTTTGAATTAATGTTTCAGGTTCCTTTGCATCTATTTCCAGAAGTGGAATTGCTTGGTCACAGGTCTGGTTTGGGGTTGAGACCCCACTCTTCTCAGGGGGAACCTTTGCAGTTGAGATATCCCTCTGAAATCTCAGCCACCATCTGTGGAAACAGGCCAGCCATTTTCATGTCTCTGTCCTTCCAGCCAGTCTTGATGTGGCTTCTTCTATAAATAGTTGGTTATAAGACTCCTCTTCAGCTAGTCTTCAGTTGGTTATTCAGGTTGATTGCTCTATATTTTAGTTGTAGTTCCAGTTTGATCCTGGAAGGAGGTATGTGTAGCTTGCTCTTACTCAGCCACATCTTGGCTCTGCTTTTGCAAAATTCTTAATCTGTCCCTTAATTCTGAATGATTATCCTGCCAGGTAGAAAATACTTGGTTTGGAGATTTTTCCTTTCAGTACTTTGATTATGTCTTTCCATTCATTTCTAGCCAACAAAGTTTCTGATGAAAATCTGCTGATAGCCTTATGAGGTTTCCCTTATACATAACAAGTTGGTTTTCTCCTGCTGCTTTTAAGATTCCATATTTATCTTTAACTTTTGCCATTTTAATTATAACATGTCTTGGTATGAATTTCTGGGTTCATTTTAGGTGAGATTCTGCACCTGATGTCTGTTTCCTTCCCCAAATTTGGGAAATTTTCAGGCATTATTTCTTCAAATAATTTTTCTGGTCCTTTCTCTCTTTTTCTTCTGGGACCCCTATAATGCGAACATTATTCCTCTTGATGTTATTCCTAAATTCTCTTAAGGTATCTTCACCTTTAAAATTCTTTTTTATTTTTATCTTCTCTGAGTTACATTGCTTTTTCTTTTAGCATATTGATACATTCTTCTGCTTCATCCAGTCTACTGTTGAACTCCTCCAGTATATTTTTTAGTTATTTATTGTATTCTTCAGCTCTGTAACCTCTGTTTGGAACATTCTTATATTTTCTATTTCTTTGTTGAAGATTTCACAGTTTTCATCCATGTTCCTGAGTTCAGTGAGCATGCTTATAACCATTACTTTGAACCCTTTATCAGGTAGAAGGTTTTTCTTCATTTCATAATGTCTTTTCTGAGGATTTGTCATATTTTTTCAGTTAGAACATATTCTTAGTCTCCTCATTTTGTCTAGTTCTGTGTTTGTTCCTATGTATTAGGCAAATCTACTACACCTCCATTCTCAAAGAAGAGGTCTTGTGTAGGAGATGTCCAGAGGAGTTAACCCACCGGCCACCAAGGCTAGGGGCTCAAAGGACATTCTCAGTGTAGGCAGCACATGCCCACCTTCCGTGCAGGGGTGGAGGCTGTGGTACGAGGGGGGCAGGGCTCTCAGTGAGGCTTGTTCACCCACTGTAGCAGGGTGTACAAGTGGGTGTAGCAGGTGTTAATGGGAGAATTCCAAAATGACACCACCAATGTCTGCATTAGTAAGGCAGAGTGGGATCACAAACACAGCAGCCACCAGTGTTTCTGTACCTAGAGAGAGTCCCTACAGTTTCCTGACTCTTTGCCAGATATATATTGTTTTTTAAACAAAGATTTTATTTATTTTTCAACACAGGGGAAGGGAAACAGAAAGAGAGGGAGAGAAACATCCATGTGTGGTTGCCTGTCACATGCCCCCTACTAGGCCCAGACCTGGCCTGCAACTCAGGAATGTGGCCTGACTGGGAATCGAACCAGTGACCCTTTGGTTCTCAGGCTGGTGCTCAATCCACTGAGCCACACCAGCCAGGACTCTTTGCCAGATATTTTAAGATAAGTAAGTGGTTTTCCTTTATACACAGTATAAGTGCTTTTAAAACTGGTGTTTATGCATTGTGTCCTGAGGTAAGTGAGTCTATATGTGAGCCCCTTAAGAGCAGTTCTTGCCCTGCATGGTGTTGCTCAGTTGTTGGAGCATCATCCTATATATCAAAAGGTTGGGGTTTATTCCTGGTCAGGGCACATACATAGGTTGTGGGTTCAATCCCCAGTTGGGGCATGACTGATGCTTCTCTCTCACATCAGTATTTCTCTCTCTTCCTCCCTTCCATTCTCTTTAAAATCAGTAAACATATTATTATTATTATTTTTTAAAAGAGCAGTCTCCCTCCACAACAATGGTATAGTTTTCCTGGATGTCTTCCCCATTGGTTTTCAAAGCCAGGCATTTTGTGGGCTCATCTCTCCTGTGCAGGATTGAGGGGTGCCTAATGTGGAGCGCAAACGCCTTGCTTCTCAGATTTGCTGTGTTCATCTCTTTTGTCTTAGGTTTATTTCTTCCTGTGGAGCTTCCTTTTCCCTCCTACAAAGTAAACTGCTAGAAGCCTACCAGGTTTTCATATGTTCCCAGACCTCTATGACTTCTGCCAATGAACAATTTGCTTCAAGTTTGGATCTGGCTATGTATTCTTTACCCTGTTTAATAAATCCCATCCCTCTACCAGTGCTAACAATACATGATAGGAATCTTGACATTGGAATTACTTCTTCTGCTTCTTGAAATAGCTCATCCCTGGACATCCTTCTTCCTCTTTTAGCCATCTTTTCTTGCTTAGTCTAACATAAAGTAATGGTTATGAATAAGCTCAGAAGTTCGATATTTCTACTTAGTTCATGTCCACCTAAAAACAAAGAGGAGGCAGTAATCTTCAGTTGTTTTGAGTCTGAATCCCTAGCAGGAAACATAACTCCAGGGATTCTGACGTAGGCTGGTATGTTTATTCTGTCATGCAGTGAGACAGCAATGCTGACTAAATTTCTTTTTCTGCAAAGTGTCTTGCCAGGAGCTGTACTAGACATAGTGACTCCTTACAGGAGGTTATAAATTCATGGATTCATAGCATAAGGATGCTCAAGAACTTCCTATACTGAAAAACCCTTTTATCTCCTGATGGGTAATGTCTTCTTATTATTTCTTCTTTACTAAAATGAAGATTATAAGTAGAAATGGAGTCAGAAATAGAATTAGGGTAAGGACAGTTTCCTTTTTCGGCTAGGACTTAGAGCCCTGGTATTCATCTGGGTGTTTACAATGAATGTCCCTTCTGGTTGGTCATGGACTTAATACTCATGGGTTTGTGCTCACACATATTGATTGTGTGATATATTGACTATGACCCAGTGATTGCAAACACTTCTGCTTTCAGTAATCCTTAGGGCTGAAGAAAGATTTCTGTCTATACTCTGTTTCAACCTCTGGGTCATCATCTTTATCTTTTCTTTTTTATTAGTACTCTCTCTGTCTTCCATCAGTGTATCTGAAAATGGTGACTATTGATAAATAGTTCCATAGCTACTTAAGTCCTGGAGACTTAAGATTCTTCTGGAGGGTGCCAGATAAGTTAAAATGTAATCTTATCAATTCAGTTAAACCATTGTTTGTGAAAGTGTGTTACTATCAAATATTATTTGCCTACCCAGCTCAAATCCCCTCCACCACTTCTTTTACCCTTCACTCCCACTTTCATTGCCAGCACTGGGTAGCTAGTGGACTGTTTGAAAGATTATTTTTCCACAGATTAAATTTAAAAGCCCTGGTTTACAATCAGACTTCCAGTGGTCTACTTTGCTGGAAAATTAAAAGCCATCTGGACTGGGGAGCCAAGTTAGATGATTTATAGTATATTATGATTTTAAAAATTAATTATTTTTTTAGTTTTTTGGTATAATATCTAGATGAGGTATCTAAGATGAATGGAAGGCACATAAAAATTTCAGTAACCTTAAAGTCAGTTGAAATCATTTCTCAATTTTCTTGGGCAGACTTGTGCATAGTTTAAGGAATTGTTTACTTTCATGGTTTGGCAAGATGCAGACAGAAAACAGCTTCCAGTGGTAGTGGCAGAAAAGAATACTCATAAGTGTTAGTCATCCACAGTAAATTAAAAATATAATAATCAAAGAAAATTAAACTTCAGTGTGTTTGGGTATTTACTCCATTATCATAAATGTATACTCTCATCTATTCTCTGAAAAAGAGTAGGCGTGGCAGGAAGCATTTGTAAAATGCTATTAGCATTTTTAGAGAAAATTATTTCACTAAATGATTTAGGATTCAGCTCCTAGTTTCTAAGGTTCATCTCAGGCCTGTGGAACATTTTATTCTGAGACAGTATACATGTAACACTATAAATTCTTAGAGCTGAAAAATTTGTTAGCATCTAGCCAAAATCCTCTTGTTTTTTAGGTAAGGAAATGGTAACAATGGCCCCAGGTCTCATACCTAGCCATTAATGGCAAAGGGGTAGAAATTCAGCAGTCCACCTTCCCACTGGAGATTGATCAAAATATTCCAGAAACAATATTTTAGACTAGATAAAATTTTAGACTATATTTTCCTTGCTCTTGGTAGATAAATAAATGAGTATAAGATGCTGTACTCTGAAATTTGGAATTGTTGTCAAGAATGTGTACATTATAAAAATGTATTTTTCTTGTCACTTTATTATTAAGTTCATTTGAAAATGGATGAATGCAGAGATGCATGCGACCAGATGTTGAATCCTGGCTTGGAATTTTAGATCTGCATTTATTCCATTTCTCAAAAAAAGTTGCCTTTCTCTTTTTCTTCTCAGTTTTGATGCCTAACAGATTCTCTTACACTGGAGATTGTTAAGACTCCATCCAGTGAGGATTCCTTGACCCTAGCTTTCTGCTGGACCACATAAGAAGCTGTAATAATTTATGTCACTCAATTCTCAACCCTGCAATGCAAGGTTTCTTTTAGAACTAACAATGCTATTACCAATAATCTTAATTTCCTAGGAACATGATCACTTTGACAATTCATACATCTTTGATATCTCTGCCAAGTTTCAAATCACAGAAAGCTGTTAATTCCAAATCATCTTTTGCAAGATATGTTTCAAAGTCTTCTCACAGATTGCTTTGAGTATTTTAGACAACTAGAAATTTAACGTGCTTTTCCTTTGACTATTTTTATTTACTCAAAACATCCTCATTTTTTATGGCTCTGTTTGTGCCTTCAACAAAAAGCACATTCGATCCTGTCATGAACACATTTAGCACGCTTGGAACTACCATAGGCCCTACAGACATCTTTTTTAAAATTTTAGATAACCTCTTAAAAAATTCAGGTCTCACAGTACAAACTCATTGAAGTGGTCCTACGCGTACTCTACAAACGCCTTAAATTGGCCTGGGCCTCAGCTTTGAATGAAAACAGTGATTTTCAACTGGTGTGCTACAACTGGTGTGCTACAACTGGTGTGCACCAAGAATTGTTTAAAAATGTAATACCTGACTATTTAGTCAGGGGCACTGACATTTTTTCTCGTAGATTGTAAAATAAAAAAAAGTACAACAGCCAACACAAAAATAACCATCTGGTATGGATGAAATCCAAATTAGACATATGTTATTTTTCAGATCAGTAAAAAATGTAATATATTTTATGGTATGCTGAAGTATTTTAGCAATTAGTTTATTTGTGCCATGAGATGAAAAAAAGTTGAAAATTGCTGAATTAAAGAAATGCATACTTCAGTATGTGTGTGTGAATATGTTTCCTAAGAGTTGATATTTGTCCCTATTGTTTCCCTGCAGGGCTGTAGATAAAGCATTTAATGTGTAATCTCATCTCACCCTCTTTCAGTAAGAATCACTGATCTAGTTGCAGTTTAGGTATTCTTTTGTATGAAAGATTGCAAGATTTAAAAAACCTGGAACAGAGTAGTAGCTTCTGAAGGCAGGTATTTTCAGCTGCTATTTCCAGAGTGGTGTCAAATGTCTGTGTGGCTCATTTGTGCTATTTCATATTATGCATGAGGAAAGTAAGAGTCAGGGCAAATATTTTATATCCATTTAAGAATTTGTGACAAAATGCTCTTTATAAACAGTTGATAAGGATAGACAGTGTAACCAAGTGGCTTCAGTATAAAAGGAGCAGAGCTTCTTTCTTTCTTCTTTTCTTCCTGTCTCTCTCTCTCCATCCCACACTCTCCCTCTTCTCTCTCTTTCTACCTCTCTCTCCTATTCACCTCCCTTCCCTTCCTTCCTTTCATTTTTTAATAAATAGACCTATTAATTTATTCCTTCATTTATTTCTGTTGTTTTGCTGTTGTCTTTCTTATTTTGAGTAAGAATGTTTGATTAATTTTTATTCTATTCCTTATGTCAACATAAGCACTAAAGGCTATGAATTTTCCTCTGAATGCTGCATTAGCTGTACTGCACAGGCTATATGATATGTAGTATTTTCATTATAGTTGTTTTCTAGAAAGTCTACAATTACAATTTTCTGCTTTCTTTAATTCTTTATCATTTATGCTTTATGAGAATTTCTACTGTGTTTTATAGTATATAAATATTTATGCATTAGCTCTTCATTATAAATTGTAGACTTCAACATTATAACTTGCCCTCTTTATCATCCCATTAATTTTTTTTCTATTATATTCTGCATTGTCTAATGGTAAGGTCACAACCCATGTTTCCTTTTTGCATTTGTGTGGTATATGTTTGCTCATCCTTTTATTTTTAATTTTTGCAAACACTTTACTTTCATGTATGTCTTATATGTAGCATAGAGCTTGTAATCTATAAAATGTTGTAGTGTACAATCAGAAATTTTCTTTTTGTGACAGATTATTTAGGCCCTTTCCATTAATTAATATGGTAAGTGTCCTTAGTTATTTCATATTATATTTTACATATATATTATTTATTTTCTCAAGCATTCCACTTGTGGTTTATTTTCTTTGGTATGTGGTTATTCTTCTAGTATATACAAAGGTTTTTATTCCTAGTGATTCTTTCATATTTTGTGTTTATATGGCTTCTTTAAATATAAACTGTTTTCTCTGAATGATGATATAGTTTGTGACCTTTTCCTTGTTTCTTTCCTCCCTTATCTAACTTAATATTTGCCTTTATACTCTCAATCTTTAAATGATATCCTTTAACTTCCAGTTATGTATTTGAGTTAATCAGTAATTATTCTTCCTTCTTTCTTCATTTTCCTTCCATTTTACTTAGTAGCATTATTTCCATGTTATTAGGATATATCATATTTGTATGGTGTTCTCTCAATCTTATTCTCACTTTTATTTTACAAGTAAATCCAGTCATTGCACATCATTTAAATTTTTCTACTAAAAGTAGCTCATCATTCTCTATCAGTTTTCTCAGCAACAGGTCATAGGAACAATATTCTCTGAGTTTGCGGACATTCATAATTGTCTGCCCATAATTTTTATATTTGAAGATCAGCTTGGCTTCAAATTTTGTTCTTTGAGTGCCTTTTAGGTTTTGCTCTACCATTTTCTGCTGTTGAAATTTTCTGTTACAAAGTCTGGTGCAAAACTCATTTTATTTTCCTTATTAATGACTAGGTAATTTTGCTTTTTTAAAATTTTCAATATGTAATAATTTTAGCAGGATATGTTAGTGTTTGCCATCTGGATCTTTGTTTTACACATATGTGTCCTTAAAATTTTAATGTTTTCCTAAATTATAGGTAAGTATTTTTTAATCACCTTTGTTTTCTTCTTAATTGACTCTAATAATAATATGTAACATCTCTTTTGTCTTCTATATCTATCATTTTCCTGCAAATATTTAAAAATTCTGTATTTAGTGCTATTTATTTTCTTTATTTTTTTCATTTTTCTCTCTGTGTCTGATGTGTTTTCTACTCTATTTTACCTTGTAGTTATTGTAATGGGATCTTTTGAAAAGTAGGGTTTTTAGAAATTTTTAATGGCTTTTCATTTTTCCTTAATTTCTTTCCTGAATTCTATTAGTTTCATTTTACATTTTCCTGTTGTTTGGACATCATTTCATCTCCATTTGGCTGGAAAACTCTCTCATATATGTGCATCCAATTCATACCTATGTACCCATATCCTGTATACATATGTGGACATATATTTCTATATTTCCACTTCTTTTAGATTTACAATTGTTTCCATAATAAAAAAAATCATGTTAGAATATCATGTTATACTTTTTTCTCTGCACTGTGGAACATTTTCCTGATCTGTTTTTTCATCTGCAAGGGGCAGGGAAAGTGTTATTCTTCCTTTTTTTCTTTTAAATGGTGCCTTGATGTGGATGTGATTTTTTTTTAAAAGAAGTGTTAGATTAGAATGAGTTAAATATTCCTGCACTACCAATCTGAGGAGGATGCTGTGAAGAAGGGAAGTGCCAGAGTATTATTTTCCCAATTTCTTAGCTCAAGGGCTTCCTTTCTGCTGCTACTTGGTGCCTTGTGTAGCCAGGTGTGCTTTGACTCTTAGCACCAGAATCCTGAGCAGTCCTCATTCTTCGCTGCCACGCCTAGAACACTCAGGGCCATTCCTCCCATCCCTTCCACTCCTGTAGTTTGGCTGGTTTGGGTGTGTGGGCCCAGGCCATTTTTATAAGTAATTTAGTATTTGTGATGATGGTAGGGTTATCTTTTTAAATTTTGCTAGAAATGTAGTATGTGAAGTATATGTGTGTGTGTGTGTATGTTACAACAGAAAGGATGGTTTTCATTTTATTTGTTGCTCTATTTAGTTTGAAAAAGAAGAATTGGAAGCCATATAGTACTGATAGATAAAGAAGAGAAAGAGCAAGTTTCTCAATTCTCATTCCATTCTAACCATCCCTTTTGCCAAGATAAGTCATGTCTCTCCATTCCTATACCAAAGAGACAGCCTCACACTTAAAATCCGTACAACGTTACGCATTCCATGCATAAGACCTTATGTAGTCTTTAGAACTTATGCATTCTGTGATTCTATGATGCAGTTCCATAACATATTGATTATGTTAGTCTTATTTCCTTCTTCTCACTCAAGTTACCATTGTCAAAGGAAAAGAAAAATTGGCCTGCTAGTGAAATAATGTAGCATTCCACTGAAGTGAGAAAAAACAGAAGCCCTGGGCAAAAAACTCAAGCCTGATTTTACCTACATGTACAATTAACATTCTACTCAGCTTTCAATTAATTATTCAAAGCCTGCTCCTGCTCCTGTAGATTTGTTTGGTTTAGGCTTTGTGTTGGCAGTTTTACTAAGAGTTTGCCTGAGGCAAGCAGTAAGTAGAAGTCTATCTTAGTTCACCATGTCTGGCTGTGCCCTCTGATAAAAGGTTTAATGGGAAGGCAATTCAGTTTAGTTGAGGTAATGGACATTCATTGGGTACCAGTTGCTGGAGATAGATTTAGAGCTAGACCAGAAACAGTTCCAACTCTTCTAAGTAAGTAATCAGAGTTCCTCAAGTAAGTAATCTCACTGTGGAGTGAGGTTGAAAATGTTGACTGGAGAGTGTTTTCTAGTCTCTTTTTATCCTCACTAGCCTATACAAGCAGGTATATATTTGGTTTTCTTCTGGGTTTCAGGGTTCTATAAACTTCAGAACAGAGACTTTGTCCGCCTTGTATATTACTGGACTCCTAATGGCCATCACAGCACCCAACATAACACATACACACACAATACTGAATGAATAAATAAGTATATTATGGACAGATCTCTAATATCACTTTATTGTTCTGATAACTGTGGATTTTATATATCTTAGGAAGCAAGTAGAGTATCAACCTTAAATTATACCCAAATTTATTGTGTCATCTCAAATAGTCAAATATCAAATATCTTATATTGATATTTTAGACTGAATTAACTCTAATAATTAAGCCATATTTTGAACAATGTAATCTAATGACCTTTTATTGAGAAGTTCAGGAAAACAGTTCACAGTTCCTTTCTGCTTAAATAGTGTACGCTGTATGTATAGTTTTCAGATACGGATGCGATTTGAAATCAGAAAGACAAAGCTTCATAGTGCAGTTTGCAGACCTGCTCTCTGTTTGTCCTTCAGCAAAAGACTCAAACTTTCCAAGCCTTTGTTATTTTATTTGTAAATAAAGATAATTTTACTGTATAACATTCAATGAACCGATATCTAATATGTCGCTATTATGAAGTACTGCTTTTCCTATCTCTTCTTCTCTTTTCTTCTATTCTCATTTTCATTCTGTACCATCTTCAGAACTCGATTCTGAAATTTTTCAAAATAACAGTATTACTAGATCACATTCATTTTCAACTTAAACACATCATTTCCTATTTAGTTGAAATGAATATCATTAAGAGTTCACACATCTGAAGCCCTGAAAATACACTGTCTGTTCAAGGCCCGGTTGACAGGCAAAGTAAGAGTCTCACTAAATGTAGAAATGTCTATTTAAATGATGTCTTCCCAGACATTAGCTGTTATTCTGAAAATTAAAAAAGGGAGTTAGTAAGGAGACTTGAATATGACATAAAAGAATTACGTTTTTTCTTATAAACTTATGGCCCAGGAGCCATGTAATTAAATACCATAAAGGCTCAGAATTCCTTTATTCGCCCCTGGAAACATCAAAATTGCCTCTGTCGTTAGCTTTTAGAATTTCAGTCTTTACCAACATTTTTCTCGTCTCATTAAAACTATGCATTAGTATTCAGTGACTTGTAAAAGTAAACTTTCTTCTAGATAGTTTTGTGTGCCTGTACTATGAAATATGTCTAAATTAATACATGGCATGAGAAGGACCCCAATTTAAAATTGCCTTCTTTCATTCTTGTTTATTCCTAATGTACAGTGAACAAGTCATAGAGTAGATAATTTGTCTTTATAAAATTTGAAGTTTTGTTTATTTACTCTTTTTAAAAGATAATGAATAGCTTATTTAGAAATTCCTTCTGCCCCTGCCGGTACAACTCAGTTGGTTGGAGCATCATCCTGGAACCGAAAAGTTGGGGATTTGATTCCTGGTCAGGGCACATACCTAGGTTGCAGGTTCCATCCCCCGTCTGGGTGCGATCATGTGTGACCTCTGGTCTGGACACCTGCGGGAGGCAACCACTCAGTGCTTTTCTCTCACATCGATGTTTCTCACTCTCCCTTCCTCTCTCTCTAAAACCAGTGGAAAAAAAATGTCCATGGGTGAGGATAAAAAAATCTTTAGAAATACCTTCAATGAGGAAGTGGATTAAATAATTAAAAAAATTTTTGTTAGGTAGCTTTTTGTTTTCTTGCTTCCTGCCAAGTATTTTCAGAAATGCTAGACTTCTCTTTGTGAATTTTTTTTTCCATGAAGTGAAGACAAATGACTAATTTTCATGCAAAACATAGTATTTAGCAAAATAAAGTAACTGCATGAGTGTTCTAGGGCTGCTGTGACAAAGTACCACAACTTGAATGCATTAAACAACAGAAATGTATTGTATCAGTTTTAGAACCTAGAAGTCTGAGATCAAGGTATTGGTGGGGTTCCTTCCTTCTGAGGGCTGGGAGGGGAGGATTTGTTCCAGGCCTTTCTTCTTGGGTTTTAGATGATCATCTTCTCTCTGTGTCTCTTTACATCACCTTCCTCTATGCATGTCTTTGTGCTCAAATTTCCCCTTTTACTATAATACATCAGTAATATCAGATCAGGCCCCACCCTAAAACATAAGAATTTTTTTTTGCAGTGGGCATGTAGAGTTCAACCCATAACAGTAATCATTTAAATATGAGCATTCTTTTCCTCTCAACTTAAAGTCCCTCTACAATGGTAAACAATGTTATCTTAGTGTATACTATTTAAAATAATATAAAAAGGATGTTCATATCTTTGTTAGCCTTCAGGTAACTTTCAATGCTTTTTTTTCGGTTTAATAAACTGCCCTAGCAGGGCCTGCCTGTAATCGCTCACTATTCACCATGACAAATCATTCCCTGAGACTCACTGATGTGCACTTTGAGACACATGACGGATGGAAACTCAGCCTTGTTAAAGTAATACAGTCAGTATGTGGCAGAGCTGAGATTAAAATATGTATCTGGTTGACTCTAGAGTTAATGCTATTTGCATGGTCAACAATATCCTATTTTAAAATGTACATTTGTTATTTATCATTTTAATAAATATACTACTAATAAAAATTAATAAAAATACTGATTTTAGTCATTGTAAATATAACAGGTATTCAATGAAAAAAATTACAAAAAATTCCTCCCCAAACTATAGTAATGAATATTAAAATTACCCATAATTTCACCATCCAGAAATAATTTTTATATTTTAGCTTTTAGAATATATGTGCATATATTTTATAATTCAATTTATATGTTTTTATCTGTATAACTACATATGTAATTTCACATGTTACTAAAAGTTGTCTGCAAAAATGTTTTCAAATCTCAAATCATTTGTCCAATTAAAAATCACCCCCGTCTTGCTAATGAATTATTTCTCAATTTTTTAAAATAAAAATTATTTTCCTTCTTGCACCTTCTGGAGAATATAGCACAAGCCTGTAAAACTGAACCTGGAATTTAATTTTCTGTTCTTATTTACTACTGTAGCGTCTCAGGGAGTGAGCGTCACAGAGTGACGGCAGGGGCACCAGCCAGGACTTCCTCTTTTTTCCACTCTCTGCTTCAACTCTGAAGCCAGGACTTCTACACAGGCATGGAAGTACTTGAATAAGTAGCCCTTTCTATCCTCTCTCACTGACGTAAATAATGGGATATGTCTGAGCATAAAGGCCCACCAAAAATCCTGAGGCAGAAACAAGGAGAAAACCTTTGGTCACCCTCCTGAACATAAAGAGAAGAGCCCAGAGGAGTATGATGTCCATGGCAACCGTATGTAAATACTACAGAATTTAGAGAGCCTACTGAACTTTTTTCGAGGATGACCAGGGGACTTAAATCATGTCCAATGTATAGCACCCAGCGCAGAACTGAGGATGGGGCCTGTGCTGAATACATTCTTTTTGTTTGATCATAGTATCATTCCAAGACCTCTCCAGGGAGGTAGCCAACCATCTTGCCTTTTTATGTTATATGACTTACACATTTACCCTAACCATGTCTTCCTCTAAATACATTAAGATCTATTTGACATTTAACCACTTGTAATCTGGTGGTTTTAGGTTTGACTCTGAAAGTTTTGGTGTGGTAAGTCTGGAATCAATCCTGGTGAAATGCTAGAATCAGGCAGGTGCTCTTTGGTGGTAAGTAAGGTGGCTGGTCTGGCTTGCCTGAGCACAGTAGCATAGTTGATTATGACACTCCCCTTACAGATGTGGTTGTTTACAATGGCCCCAGAGGCACTAATGGCCCAGGCCCATGGATCTTGTTCCAAGGCTTGTAAATGGACCTAGAATCTGTTCACATTATAAATCTGGCCTTGTTCCAGCTGGTAGTGGTAGGAGCTTTTAACCCTCATGGAATGGAGTCAGAGAGATTTCAGTGCCAGAGAAAATGATATCTCTGTGGGGTTTCTACTAACATTGTTTAAAGTTGTTTTGTAGTACAAAGGTCCTGACTCTGCTCCTGGTGTACCCCCGCACTCCTGAGTCTACAGTCATGTGTCTGCATTAGGCAACAGATGGAATCACTGCGACTCATTTACTTTATAACTGTTTGTCCTTATACTCCCTTATGATCTACTTTTTAAAATCATTGTGACAAGTTTTCTACTCTTATGGAAAATTCCTCTCATGGTTAGAGCTTTTAGTGAGTGCTATGAAGCTTAATAACTCTCTCTACTGAATGGAAATAATTATGTTCTTGTTCATAAAATGTACTCATGGTCTCATTTAGTCATTAAAGAGGCTAGAATACTGATTCTTAAATATGAAAAAATTCACAGGCAAAAGAGCCATATTGAACAGTTCCTTTCTTTCTGAACTCCTTGGAGATAGAGTAACAAATCAGTTAATATTCAAAGCAATGATTCGTTGTGTGGTTTTATATCAGAAAACCTACATCTTCTTTTAAAGATTAAGCTTCCACAAATTCTGTCTTATTGGAAAAGGTATTTGAGAAACTACACCTCAGGCTTCCTATTGTTTCGTTGGAATCTTTAAGACTTTATTAACATAAATTGTCAAAAATTTGTGATGACATTGGATCTACCTTGAGCATATTATGCTTATTATGTTAAGTGAAATAAGTAAGTCATAAAATGCTAAGAACCATGTGATTTCACTCACATATAGGATATCAAACTGAAACTCATAGACACAGACAATAGTATGGTGGTTACCAGAGAGAAGGGGAATGGGATTGTAGTAGGCAGTAAAGGGTAAAGGGGGACCAATATATGGTGACAGAAGATGGTTTGATGATGGTGGCCACACAATGAAACATACAGATCATGTATCATAAAACTGTACACTTGAAACCTATATAATCTTATCAACCAATGCCCGCCCAATAAATTTAATTAAATTTTTTTTCTAGTTGATATTTAACTAGTCACTGCGTGTGTGTGTTTTGGCTATCAGAATAAAAGTGTGGCTTTTCTAAGCTGCAGAGTGTAATAGGTGGTTCTCATGCCCTTTTATTAAGTAATTAAAAATTATTAGGGCATATGCTTTTAAAAGTGATCGCAGATAGCTGTAAAGTCTATTTTGTTAATATCAGCAAGCTCTCCCTTCTATTTGAAAATTTGTAGCTTGTCACAAATAATTGCATTACTTTTAGGATCCCTTGTTACAGAGACATGGCCTCTAGCCTCACCCTCTAAATTAATCGGACCTCTTCTTGTTGCAGGTGACAGAAATCCAATTCAAAGTACCTTAAGTTTTTCCAATAACAAAAAATAATAACGATGACAAAGTATTAGGTAGTTTAGCCAGAAGGATATTTGAAGACTTATAACTAAAAGAAATAATTGTAGAGCCAGAACCTCAGAGAGACCTCATTATTAATGGGACTTTCTTCTTCATCAGTCTCCTACCTCTTCTTGGCTTCCTCTGGACACAGGCTCTTTCTGTCTGATACAGGAGAGGGCTGCACAGCCTGTTATCAAAAAGCTTCTTTCTCCATCACTAATCCATCAGTATAGGGAAGGATTCTGCTTGGCTCATTGGTTGGATTATTTGTTTATTCTTTGGAAACATTGCTATTTATGGGAAAATGAGATAATATGACTGGCCATTCCTGGAAAGTGAGGAACAGAAATAGGAACCCTTATATAAATGAAGGGGTGATGGCTTCCCAAAGGACTGGAGGCTAAGCAGTCAAAAACATCTGGCTGCCCATCCTAAGGCTATACAACCTTTCTCTCACCTTTTGCCCCAATGTACCCAGAATATCCCTTTTCCAAACTCCCTTCCCCTCTCATTTCTTGCATTCCCTCTGGATAATTGACCTGTAAATAATCTCAGACTCTTACAGACAAGACAAAGTCAGCTACTTTATTTCACTTCTAATTTCAATGGATTAAAAAATGTCCCTAGTGGTCTTTTTTGTCCTTCCAGGTAGATTATTATTCTTAGGAAAAAATTAAATGGATAAATTCAGGGGTTATATTCAAAATATTATATAACACCTGCATAAGGCCTGGGCACTGAACAATCAGAATTAGTGTTGACTTTCATGTTGGTACTACATTGCCGAGGCCCCTGTTGTAACTTAGGCTTCCCTGTTGCAACTTCCCAGTTGCTGGATGGTGACAGGATCCTAGGTATCCTGAGGGCTGGGGCAAGTTAATGAGGTTGGGGATTCAGGGGAGCCCGAAGCAGCAACTGTTGGGTTGGCCAAGAAGTTCATTTGGGTTTTTTTGTAAGATGGCTGTAGTAGCACTTAGTTGTCTTTAACTTTATTTGAAACAATTTTGTTAGATCTTATTGTGACAGCTGTCATATCAGTGTGTGTTTTAAACTCATCAAAATTGGTAAATTTTTTGTGTAGCCAGTTTGATACTGAAGGTGTAAGAAAAGACACAACATATTATGCTTTATTATTTCAATAAAGGAAAAATGCAACTAAAACACACAAAAAAAGATTTGTGCAGTGTGTGGAGAACGTGCTGTGACTGACCGAACGTGTCAAAAGTGGTTTACGAAGTTTCATGCTGGAAATTTCTTGCTGGATGATGCTGGTAGACCAGTTGAAGTTGATAGCAATAAAAAATCAAGACATTAAATGAGAACAATCAATGTTATGCCATGTGGGAGATAGCCAACATACTAAGAATAACCAAATCATTAAAGTTATTGGTGAACATAAAAAAATGTGTCTTTTAGTTTATGGAAAAAACCATATAGACTTTTTGGCCAACCCAATAATGACCAATTATAGAGACTGTTCTAACACTTTTGCAATATCAAGTAACCACTGATTTTCAAACTGGTATACCATTTGTAGGATTAACAGTTACTGAAGAGAATTAATTCTGTATAACCAATAGTAAGAGAATTAAATATTTGGGGTATCAATCCAAAAATGATGTACTTTTTAAATAGTTCTATAGCTTGTTTTATGTTCATTTTGTTTTTCTTTACTTCTAATGGGTCACTAAACCCCTTGAAATTATATGTAAATTTTGGTGGGTATATGGTATATTTATGACTTCTCCCCCTGGGGAGAAGACTCCCAGGTTCTCTAATGGACATACACACTATGTTAAGAAACACTATTATAAAATGTCATGTTTGTACTTTCTGTAAATGCTTGAGAATACATCAAGATCATATAAGAGTAGTGTTGAGTGATTAACTTACAATTTAAAAAGAAGTGAGGGGTCATAGCACATGCCTATGATACCTCACTGAAAATTTCTCTCTGATATTATACCATGTCTGTGCTTACACTTGCAACCATATTAATGATCAGGCAAGGAGTTTAGTTTGTAACCATTTAGCTTAGCCCATTACCAATTCTGATTCACATGAGCTCACAGGGAAAGACTACTCATATTCTTGTATTAGTTCTCTGGAACTTTTTCACAAGGTGCTATTATATGAAACTGCTCAATAACAAAGATAATTGGGCCTAAATCTTGTTTACTTCTTTTATAGAACTCTAAACAGAAAAGTGTCAGTTTGCAATTTATAATGAAGGAAACTGACCTAAACTCTAGTGGGGATGTATAGTAAGCCAAAAGATTAAAAAACTGAATGGGGTCAGAGCTGTCTCTTTGACAAATGGTCAAGTCTAACCTTTGGCTCCAGCCAGGCTAGACCATGCCTTTGGAGTTAATAGACAGTGGGCCCTGGCTGGTGTGGCTCAGTGGATGGAGCACCTGCCTGTGAACTGAAATGTCCTGGTCAGAGTACATGCCTGGGTTGTGGGCCAGGTCCCTGGTTGGGGGTGTGTGGGAGGAAACCCATCGATGTTTCTCTCCCTCTCTCCTTCCCTACACATCCTCTGTAAATAAATAAATAATAAAATTGTTTCTTTTTTTTTAAAGACAATTGGGAAGGAAGAAGCCTGTTATTGATACAAACAAACCTTTCTGGGGGCATTTCCTTAAACAGTCCTATGTGTGTTTGTTTATCTTGAAGTTTTTTTAAAAAACCTATACAATATGAAATAGTATTCTCAAGGCCCAGGTAATAAATTGGTGAGTTAGGACTACACAAATGTGGGCCAATGATTCTATTATGAAAGGTTAAGGAAGGTAAACTTTTTGGGTGTTACATCTGGTTATGAAAATCTGGGACTCATTTTTTTATAGGTTTCCAATCTTTCTTGCTTATTATATCTGATGATCAAGCTCAGGTCTTCCCATATAATTGTATTGTACTGAGTTTGTTTTGAAAGAATATGAAATTTTTCTGGTTATGAAAATCTAGGACTCAATATTTTATACGTTTCCAATCTTTCTTGCTTATTACATCTGATGATCAAGCTCAGGTCTTCCCATATAAATTTATTGTACTGAGTTTGTTTTGAAAGAATATGAAATTTTACAGTTTTATTGTATTAAACTCATGAGTGGTTTCCTCAACTTTTCCTTTTTGCATGTTTTTCTTCTACTCTTACCTATGTTTTTCTTGTTATTTGTTTTGTGTTGTTTTTGATACTTAGCACATCTTGTCAAATGTAGCATTAATCCCATATTTTGTGTCTAAAATAAGACAATTCATTGGTATGAACTGAGGGAGAAACTTCTTTATGAAGATAGCTGAGGTAAAATTCTAGACAGCACTAGGTTCATTGACTTAGTCAACAAGTATTTATTGTGCAATTGTTAAGTTAGGCCTTAGTTGCACCGATAGCAATGAACAAAATGGATCCACTGTGTTCTCTTAGGACATTTGTAGTTACATGGGGGAGGCTGACATGAGTTAATCAGGTAAACAAATAACCATTTAATTAGAAGTGCACATGAGTTGCAAAAAAATAAAAAGGTCAGAGACATTTGAAAAAGTAATAGAGGGGGTTACCTCAGATGGAGAGAGGGGCAATGTTATAATGAACTTCTTTGGGAAGGAAATACTTTAGCTGTGACCTGAAGAATGAGAAGGTGTCAGCAAATATGGATGAAGGAAAATCTTAGTAGATGGAACACCATGTGCAAAGATCAACTGAGAAACCGAAGGAAGGCTGGCATGGCTGGCATGAATGGGAGAGAAAATGGCATTCAATGAAAAGAGCATTGTGGCAGCCTGATGTGGTTCACCAGATATGTGACATTTTGCTTCCGTCTGGACATGAGGTCAGATTATACTTCCTGGCTGCCATGTGTCTGGTGGGGCCATGCTGCCAGGTCTGGCCAGGGAGGTGATGTATATAACTTTCTGGCCTATTCCTAAAAGTGAGGCTAGTTGTGGATCAGATCGTCTTTGCACTGGACTGGGATATGCTAGCCACCAGAAAAACAAGGAGGAAAGTTGGTTTGGGACACTGTATGAGGGGAATGAGAGAGAAAGTTCTCTTACAGAGGGAGAATTGAGGGGTAAAATGATTGTGTATTATGCTGGAGCAGGTTCTGCTGTAGTGAGGGGTGGAGAGTGGATCGGAAGAACCTCTCCTTCATACGGACAAGGAAGGAAAGGATGTGAAGTAGTGTCTCTGACCTTGATGAAGCTACCTTTTCTGGTTCTAATTGCCACATAGCAATAAAGACATAAATGATAAAGAAATAAAAAGTAAAATGTTTGTGACTTCACTTGGCACTGAGAAATTTCCTGAGGGGCCCAAGGCTCAAATCCTGAGGCCTGACTGAGAAAATATTATACCTTCTCCCATTAATGGCTTTGAGAAGACTTAGTATTTTGTAGTCCCTTCTTGAAGTCAGACCAGAAACATTACATTGAGCTGTAGTCTTCGAATGGGGTATGCGAAGGCATTGCGAAGGTTACCTAATAGTGGGTAATTTTAAGAACATCATTTTCAAACCCTCAGTGAACATGTATTCCTTTTCCTGAAACAGATCTGCCTAAGAACCAATTGGATCGAGTTGCAAGTTCTCCTTTCCCAAGTTCCCTTTTCATACTTGTCCCTCCCCCAATTTACAAAAGAAACAGTCACCTCTTCCCCTCCCCTAATTTCACTATGGTAAATAGCTATGGAAAATATGTCTAGTTTTTCAGTAGAAATGAAAGGAGAGTTTGAAATACTATCTTGGTAGTAGTATAAAATACTGAATAACTTTAGTGATTGAGTAACAATTTTTTTGTGTAAGATGAATGATTTCAATTCTTTGCTTTTCACAAAATAAAAGGAGGACCTATTTCAAATCTAAAGCTGATACACAGTTGAGAGTTATTTTTGATATTTCATGATCACTGGGTTTTAGGGTGTTTTTTTGGCATGTATCAGGATTTCAAGAGGTTTAATGATATTATCATAATGAAAATCCTCCCATTCCTATGTATTTACTTATATGTAGCACTTACATATAAACTAATTTAAATTAAGGATTAAGAAAATAAATCTAGAACTAAGAAAAGTAAAAAATATCAAACTAAAAACCTTTAAAAATGAATAGTAAACAGCTGGATGTCAAAGGGCAATTTAAAAAATGGGTGGTGAGCAAGAGTTCAGAGGATGGTGAACAGAGAAGTGTGGCCTTCTCTCTCTTCCTTCCAGCAAAGGCTGGAAGCTTGTACCCCAATGAACAGGGATATCTTTATAAGGTTAGGCATGTTTCTTTAATAAAAATCACTGAGGCAAGGGAGTGGCTGAGCTTGGCCCAAAGCACACACTTACCCTCTATTTTAACATTGGGTTGGAAAGTCTATTAAGATGGGATTTTCCTGCCTAGATAAAGCAAGTTCTGGCTTGCCAGGCTGGCATGGAAGAAAAGGGGATTGTACAGCCTTGTATCAGCTCCAAGATGCACCTCTTTTACAATGTTGTTTACCTATGGTAGGGTTGGTTATCTCTGGAAGTCAATAGGGGGTTATTAGACAATAAAAGAGGGCCCTGCACACAGAGCAGGGCCTTGATTCCCTCCTCTCTTTCCCCAAACAGAAGCACATCCGTGCCTTTCTGCCTCTGATGCCCTTAACTGAAGAAGGGACATCTAACATCATTCTGTCCATAGCACTGTGGGGAATCTAAAGCCTAGACCTGTCTGGGGCCAAGAGTGTCCCAATAGTGCATGCTGCTCAGCAAGGGAAAGGAAGCCCTTAGGTCAGCTTGCTGAGTTTGTGGTGAAAGAGCGGGGCATTTGGATGAGTGGGACTGATGGCATGCTTATGAGTCTCATCTCTCTCTGTTTTGTTTTGTTTTGTTTTTGATAGAGCCAGCTTCTCTTCTAGTGGCCCTTAGCTATTTTCCAGCACCCAGTAGTTTAAGCCCCACACTACCTGTGAAACCTGTTCCCCCATCTCCCAATGCCCATATCCGCCACTGTGGGAGTAGGAATTCTTTTCTCCCTTGGGCCCCACAGATGCTGCTATTTAAAAGGCCACTGAGACCATTGTCTTATCCTACTATGGTCCTTTGTCTGAGGTGTGCACTAGTGATGAACACATTTCTGCTGATGCATGGATATGCATATGAAATAACCTGAAAGCTTAGATCATTTGCTTTAAAACTGAGTGCAGGTATGTCAAGGAATTTGCTGTGTCTGTCTTTTAGTGAGTATTTCTTAAATGGGATGCCTGACAGTAACTTGTCAGAATCCTTCTATGCCTTTTCTTAGAGGCACCGGCCTTGCGAGTGTCATGTCACTTACTATGTTTTTCTGGTAATTTTTTCCCTGGGAAGATCATTTTGCATTAAGACATGTATTTCTAGAAGCAGAGAAATGTCTGACTGAACTAAGCACGTATGGAAGTTAAAATAAGAATGGTGTGCTTTTTAGTAGCATGTCAGAGCTTTTTCTTTCATGGGAATGTCAGGCAAAAGTATCTGACGTGGATAATAAAAGTTTCTTCTCTAAAAACAAAATAAAGACAAAGGAAAAGAATCCAATGGGATTCTTTAGTATTACTATGCTATTACTATATTTCAAGTAGAACTTTAAAATCAATGTTATGATAAACACATTATAAAAAGTAAGCATTCATGCACATTGAAAAATGTCACATTGCATATAAACATCCCCAGGCCTCAGAAAGCCTGTGCACACAAGTGAGGTTACATTCACATCATTGGCAGCGTGTCTTAGCACCTGCATGGCTGTAGCACTCCAGACTCTGTTCCAACGTCCTCCCAGTATTTCTGGGAGCCGCTGATGTTTTCTAGGTGCCAAGGATAACTGTGCTCATCACAGTCCCTCATCCAAGCTCCTCTAGTTGCTGCCCTACAGGAGAAGGCTGTCCTTCCAGTCTGGACCATGCTGGCGGGGCCCAACCCCAGTCTGTTCCAACAATGCGTTTGTGGTCTCTAACGTCCATACGTGTGAGAGGAATTGATCTGTTTCCCAAATCCATGCTGTATTTTGTAACCTAGGCTATGAAGCAGAACTGTTTTTCTGTTTTTGCTCAGAGGTTTTGTTTGTTTGTCTGCTCTTTAAAAAAAAAAAATAAGTATAGTTACTTCATCATGTAACTACAACCCCTCTATCCATTTGGGCTAAAAGCTCACCCATCAAGTTAGGGTAGGAGGTAAGAAAGGTAGTAGACACCATGACATCCCTCACACTCCCAGTGGGTTAGTCAGCTCAGGCTGCCAAAACAAAATGCCAGAGAATGAATGGCTTAAATTACAGAAATTAATTTCCCTACAGTTCTGGAGGCTAGAAGTGTGAGGTCATGATTCCTGCCTGCTTAGGTTTCCGGAAAGGTCTCTCTTCCTGGCATTTGGATGGTTGCTTTCTTGTTGAGTCCTCAAAATGCAGAGAGAGAGAGAGAGAGAGAGAGAGAGAGAGAGAGAGAGAGAGAGAGAGATCGGTCTTCTGGTGTTTCCTCCTTTTGTTATAAGACAACAGACCCATTAGGGGCTAAGACTTCAAAATATGAATTTTTGATAGGACACAGTTCAGTTCATAGCACCTACTATTCTCTTGTCTTTTATTTTCCTCCCTTTAATGCCACAACTGTAAATCCTAAGAATAAAATTCCCTTCTATCTCAAAAAATAAAAATGGCTATGCAAATTTTCTCAGACAAATGGGTGCCACCATAGCAAATAGCCATGTTACAAGGTCCTTTTTAAGCACAGTTAGGCCAGCTATGTGCATAATAGGTATCAAAGAATTCACAACTTCTCTGGGACCTGGAACACTTAAGCTCCACTCTGGAATATTTCCTTGCCTACCTCAGGGATCCCACCTCTATCCAACATTGTGATGTAGCTCTCTCTTGCCGTGGGGCAGCCTCCATAAGCAGAGTTAAGCCTACGGATACATTCGGGAATCACTGGATGAGCACGAGTTGCTGGCTGCATTATTTACTACCTGCCAGAACTTGGAGAGTCATGGAACCTCTCCAACACTTTTATTTTTCAGCAAAACAGAATGAATAATTCTGATCTTGCAGAACTTTTGAAAACTGGAAATAATATAGTAACTTGCATCCAGGGTTATGCCTGGAACATGGATTAGTGACTTGATAGATGATGCTTAGAGGAAGAAGGAAAAATCTGCCCAAGGTTACTCTGAAGTGATGAAAGTAATCTTTTCACTCACCAAAAGAAACTAGAGTGTTTTTAGAAGGAGGAGTTTGGGAGAACCATGCTAACAAAATTAGATAGGCAGTAAGGTGCAGAAATTCTCAACATTTGGGGAATTTGGTATCTCTGAAGACACAGTGGTATTCTAATATACTGTCTCTCTCTTTCTTTTCTTTACCATTTTTATCTATTTTGATTATTTGCCAGTATTTTTATGAATTTAGCTACTTCTTAGAATTCTACAATTCTACAATTCTCTTATCTAGTTCAAAGATATGACCTACTTAGAAACCTATAATTTAGAGTAACTCGAGGACCTTCTCATAGATTTTTCTAAAGATGTAACATATTTGCAAATGCATTATAGCAAAACAATGGCTATCTGTAAAACACAAAACTAAAAATGATATGGGTATACATTTTATTATAATGCAATTGATAAAAACAACTTTGTTTTTGTAAAATATAATAATTACTATAAAATGACATAGAGAATATAAAGCCCACATTTTTCTTTAGATTCAATATACAATTTCAATACATAAAGAAAAATATGCAAGATTTTAAATTGCTAAACATGGCTTATCGAGATTGTATATGGAGCACTGAAAACAATTCGTAAACTCCTAATGTGTGGACACAGATGCCTGGAGAACTACTGCTGGCCACACCCCAGGGAACCATCACGCTCGGCTGGCCGGCTGGCCGGGGTCACTGACAGGACGCCTGCTGGCCCTGAGAACTCCCTCTTTGAACTTGGCTCTCAATCTTTGCGAGTTCCTGCCTCGGGCATGCTGAAATTTCTAAAACATTCATTTTAATGAAAAAAATATATGTATATAAGTTGAATATAGCTATTATTATTTTTTATTTGGCAAAGCTTTTTATGTAACCCAAGCATATTAATTAGGCCTAATTATTCTGAAAACTTTTCTTTTATAAGGAGAGAGGATAATTCTGGAGGTTCCAAGGCCCAATAACCCAAAGTTAAAAAAAAAAGTCTCTTCAAATTTAAACTTTGGGAAGGTTGTCAAATATAGTTAACCAAATGACCATAACATAAATATTTTTTGTGAACCCGGGTAAAATAACCGCATATTTCATCGTAATAACTTTAAAAGACATTAATCAAACTTAAACAGAGTTTAATGTCAAATATCTTGTCCAGAACAAAGGATCCTGCTTAATTTATATAAGTATTTAATCTCTTTAAACCAATAAAAGGTTACCTCCCAGTAATGCCATCTGGAAGCAGGGAAAAATGCACCACACGGGACATTCAGACAAACACACATTACTTCAAGACCATACACGCAAAGATCATAGACATAACCTGAATGACTAATTTGTGTGCAGGAGACAAGGGCAACTTCAGCCACTTGAGGTTTAAGCTTAAGGTTTAAAAGTGTCACTTTTTTTTTGCTACCTCAACCTTGTTTACATTTTTAATTTACCAGCTGGAAGGCCTGTTGAGGCTTTTAATGAAAGTCTCAAGCACTGGAAGTAAAGGAAATTTCAATCAAAGGAATTAAGCAACAGAAGAGAGACTGGCTGGTTTTTTTTTTCATTACAAGCTTAACACTTTCACAAATTTTCACAGCCTTCACAACTTTCTTATCCATTTAGAAATAACCATCTTTAGGACAATTTGTTACTGAACAAAAATGTGGGTTCGGCTGCCTACCACCACAAAAGACAAACTCTAGAGGCAGAGGCTGGTGAGAAAGGAAAGTGGTTTTCATTTGGATGCTGAATGATCTGGGAGAATGAGGACTTCCCCATCTCAAATCTCACCTCCTCTGCCACACCCAGACAAAACCCAGCCCCCCTCAGCAAGACCAAAACAAAAGGCAGTTCCCGAGTTCCCGCTCCGTTTTAAAGTACTGTCCTTCAGAGCACAAGGTGGCTGCTAAGTAGTCATCCAGGTAGCTTAGCTTGTTCCCAGCTGCTGTCTGGCTTCAGATTTCCTCCTGGAGGCTGAATATGGTTCTGGCACTGCCATTAACTATGCAGCTTCTAGCGCAGCAAGGTCCCATGCTCCCAGGCTGAAGAGCACGCAAGCACACCAGCGAATCCTCTGCTGGCTCAGAGACTCTCTCTTGGAGGCCATGGGCCATGTATCTGCTAAGGTCACATGGCCGTTGGAGAGGCCAGGCCAGTGCACAGTCCAAGTGCATGTCCCAAGCAGAAAGGGACAAGCTAGAGAGCATTCCTCTAGGTTTATATTAGCTTCAGGTGTGGGACAGAGCAGGTACTTTCTCAGGATGACCAATTAATTTCCTAAACTTTTGTGTGGTTCGGGTGGGTCCATCTCCCAACCAATGCCTTCTTTCCCCTTGCTAGACTGGCAGGCCTCTTTGGTATAGCACTTCACCTGTTGTATTTGACATCTTTTGTGCATGTGCCTGGCTTCCCCTGGTCTCACCCCCCAATCTGGTACCAAAGTGGTAGGAGGCCTTTTTCCCTCTATCCAGTTATCTTGCTAGCCTTTTGTGTGCTCAGTGTAAGAACCTCCCCCTGCTGCCATCTTACCTGAGGATGGAGGAGTCTCCATGGCACTCCATCAGCTTCATGCCCACTCAACCCTAGTCTCCATGTGCAGTGTGAGTTGCCCATACTGACAGAGAACCACCAAACCAAAAGCCTAAGTCAGGGACCCTGGAAACCTTGCATGGCCTCTCAGACAGTGCCAAGGGTGGCCTGAATGGGTGGGGCAGGCCACCTGGAGCATCCACAAGGCTTATGCTCTGTTACCTAAGCAATGTGGCCTCACCATAGCCCTGGGTGGTTTGCAATCTCCCCTAGTAAGCTCTCCTGTTCCCCACCCTCAGCCTGCTCCCAGCAGTCCAGGGAGACTGTCTATCAGTATCAAATTCTCTTACTTTCTTTTCCCTCAAAAGTATCTCCATGCCTCATGCCATCTATTACCAACAACAATTTCTTTACAATTTGAACTTTTAAATTTTCAGTAACCTCAGTTTCCAATGATGACAAAAATGTAAGCAACTAGTATTCCCTAGATCGACTTTTACGACATGTCTCATAACCTGTAGAAACATTGGTTCCTCTTTTGGCAAACACTCACTGTTAAGAAACACACCTCTAACAAAGTGCAGAACATTTATTAACAGCCCCAAATCCATTCCACAGCCTCTCTGAAATAACAGCTAAAAACAGGTGAACTCCAGACTTGTCTAGTAATCCATGTTTCAGTATTGTACGTTATTTCAAAATATCTAGATATTCAATAACTTCTATCAAATTTACCAATAGCTGAAATAAGTTAAATTGATTTGCTCAGATCTGGCGGAGGTTTTCCAACCCCCCTTTTTTGATAAGATTTATCTTCCCCAAAATTTGCATTTAAAAGATGGTCCAGACAAGGGTTCTTGGAGACCAGCTATTTGCACTTCAAAGACAGACTTTGGTTTCAGAGCCTTAGAGGTGGAGTAATGGGGTGTTGGCATTTATTAGCTTCAGAAGACTTCTTGTTTTAAAGACAGTTTCTAAAATTTTTTTATTAACTCCTTTTTTTGAAAGAATTTATCTTCTAGAAGCTTCTAATTTCCAAATCAAGATATACTTTTCATTCATTTAGTTTAATTTTAGAGCCAGCATTTTTCTAATTTTGTATGCAAAAAATTAATTTAGGCACTCAAAGAAAACTGCACTTTGGTCATTTTAAGTTGATACCATTTCTAGTTAAATCTTTCCATTTCTGTAAAGCACTTGCAAGTAAATTTTTCCTACATCTCCAGGAGTATTAATTAGAGCTGGAGTCTGGGAGTTTCTGGCCTTAGAGGCGCAATTTCCAACATTAATTTTTGTTTCATTTTGGGATATTTAGTCTGTACTTTAGGATCTCATAAAGCAGTTCCGATTGAAAAACCAAATTAAAAACCAGCCACCCTTTTTTCCCCCTTCTGCCTTAGCCTGCATTCTGTTAACCCTTAACCTTCATTCCACTTTGAGATTTAAAATATATAGCTCAAATGAAATCAGGGTCTCATACTTTAAAACAGGGAGTTCTGGAATTCCAAGTGAAACTCACCCAAGTCCATCCAATGCAAAACAAAGAGCTGGAGGGGACAGAATATGCCCCTTGCTGGATCCTGGCACTGGGCCCAGGTCTGCGGAGAAGTCCAGGGTAGGCATCTCCAGAATCCTATCACACCATGCCAAGTAAAGTCAGTGTAACAAACATCTAATCCTGTAGAGAATTTTTATGTGTTTATGAGGGTGGACCCCCCCAGAAAACAGAATTATCTTCTGGAGGGCAGGTGCCTTATAATACAGGCTTCCCCTACTAGGTGAGTGTTCTAGGAACCCATCTGTATCAGTGTACTAGCTGGTGCTGTTGTGAGAGGCTGTGTCCAGCTTCAGTGAATTTGTTTTGAAGTCTCAATGCATTTGTCCATTTCATGATGGGTGATTTATGAGCACAGCTGCCCACACCATGCTGAGTGTTCAGCAGTTTTTGACCAAAAATGGCATGACCCACCCTGCCAATGCCCACTCTGCCTATTCATCCAATATCACCATGAATGACTTTATTTTGTTTCCGCAGGTGAAAAAATATCCTCAAAGGGAAACATTCTATTTTTTGTGGAAGGGGTAAAAGAGGTGAAACAAAAAAACAACAGGTACACTGAAAGACATCAAAATCTATGAGTTCAAAACTGTTTGAACAGTAATGTATCAAATGAAGAGCACTGTGAAGGTGGACAGAGTTTAAACATGCAAGAGTAAATATTCAATTTTTTTATAAATAAATTCCATTTTTTGGGTCCTCCCTCATAATTGAGACAGACTGATGGCAATGGCCAGGAAGTAAAACCTTAGTGAGTTGAGAAAAGGCTCCCTGTACTTTCTCTTCTTGAACTCAATTAGATTTTCTAAATTTGGGACATGTTCTTACATTTATACTACTAATAACAGTTCATTTGTTATTTTGAGCCATAGAACAATTTATAAGCAAATTAAAGGAGAATTCTAGTATGTCTTTCTTCCTGACATTCAAGAAGCTAGACTGAACATTCCTCCCTGTGTCTTTCGGTTCTAATTGACATTTGCAAAGCCAGGCACAGAGACCTGTTTCTGGGCCCATGCAGTCTTCTTTCCTGCTGTCCTACTCTGCCACACAGTCTGCCACCAAACACATGCCTTACCACAGGGTAAGTGAAATGTGGTATATACGGGTGAATATATCAGATATCAGAGGACAGAACCCAGGTATGTCAAAAGATGGCAGAGAATGCTATCCTTTCATTGCCTTATTTTTGAGATTTCTTTCTCCTCTTTTATTTTATTATTTCTTGTCTGTGCTCATTGAGAAAGCATCAGAGGCAGAGTAGTTTCTCTGGAAAAAAATTATATGCAGTGATGGATGATGGTGTAATTGTGTGACTGTAAAATGCTGTACTGAGTACTGAGCTCCCTGCCAGATTATAGAAGGAACACACGAGTAGATAAAAGCACACAATTTTCTTTTTTCCTGAGTCTCAGGAGAAAACAATGCATATCAGCATAGATGGAAGCAAATGAGATTTGTTAAAAGAAGGAACTTAATGACGTAGACCAAGTCAGAGTAATGATTCTGAATGAGATGACTCACCTAATGAAAGCATAAGCAACAAAATGTATTGTTTTATCTTAAATTTTCTTGGTGTTTTCCAGAAGTGATTTTATGCTTTAGGGAAGAGCCAGACTTTACAAAATTAGACAAAGTTGATAATACATGGTTAGATTATATTGTCTCTATTTGAATATATTATTTCTATTTTCTAGGTCAATTGTCTACATTGTTCCCACAAAATGAATTGGTTGTAAAAACTCTGCTATCAAGAAATCACTCTAAAACATCTCCATGTACTAAAGGAAACTATCATGCAAGAATACATAGTGTATAGGGACATGAAATATTTTTTAAACTCTTGATAAAAAGTTTAAGATCATGTAAGCTACTCATATACTTAATTACCATAAGATATAATATAGAATGTGAATATAAAACATAAATTTCATTTGTGTTAAAAAGAATAGATTATGAACACACACACAGGCATGCACTATATCTGTGATCATCCGGCTCTTAAGGAAGCAGGATTAGGCATAGATTCTATCTGACTTAGCCAATTTCTTAATAATAGAATAAAGAGGTTTTTGGGAGAAGAGGCTTATAACTCAAAATTGGCTTTTCTGAGCCCTTTTGAGTTGAGCAAAAAGGGAAAGCATAAAGGTCCAAAGTTACAATGCAAGGTGTATATTCAAGGTTTACTAAGAATGACTCACTATTGTATTTGGTTTTCTGTCCTACATTAGGGCACAGATTTTGCCTAGAAGACAGGAGTTATCTGCAGTTTCTTCTCTGATTGTAGTCAAGGCAGTGCAGAATGATGGATTAGGGGTGTAGAATAGCAGTCACCAAATGCCCTTGCAAAATCAGGCAAATAGGCAACATCACATTTCATTGTCTGACCCTGATGAGCCATGACATTTATATTGGGAGCAGAAATGCCAATATAATTGAGGGGTTTGGAAATGGCCCTTTGAGGAAAAGTGATGAATTATCCATTGACTCAACCTAAGGATAAAGATGGAGGAATAATACAGGAGGGTTTGATTTCACATGCATCATGTTCAGGAGATAGCACTTGGGCAGATTTTTAATGGCATGATCTTGGCTATTCATGTGGCTTGATGCTGGTGCTCAATATTAGAAATTTTAAAGTAGAAGAGCAGAAAAATGAGAAGATTGCAAAGTGGGGGTTGCCTGTGCCTGTTATGAATACTTCCTGGATTTCTTCTAATTGAGAATAGTACACAGAGAGCTCTGATAATTGAAGTTTTGCTTTGCAGTGAAAGGTAGTTGTGGACAGTGGCATAAATTCTGGAACTAGACACGTTGGTTTCAAATGTTAATTCCTCCCCTTATCAACTGCGTGATCTTGAGCATAAGTATTTCACTTCTCTCTGTTCTCATTTTTCTTATTCATAACATGGGCACAATAAAACTTATCTTACAGTTTTGTTTCAAATATGAAATGAATCAATATTGTTAAAATATTTATAGCATATTTTAGGGCAAGTTAAGCTTTCCCTCAATGTTAGTTGTTATAGACATATTTTCCCAAAATGAAAATAGCTTTATTATTTTTCAACTGATTATAAAAGTGATGTGTGCTTATTATTTAAAAGGTAGATTTTAGAGAAAGAGAGAAAGAAAATAAAAAATTAAATGGAATCAAGTTACACTCAGATAACTACAGTTAACATTTATTATTGTTATTCTTCCAGACAGTGTTCTGTGTGCAAAAGACACACAATGTATAAAATTACATCATGCCACATCATACTGGGCCAGTTCCCTTCTGACTCCTACTTCATCCCACCCCTAAAATAAAAACACATTGACCTGTGACTCCATCATCTATCAAAATCCAATACTCCTTTTTCAAAATATTTTATTTATTTATTTTTAGAGGGAGGGGAAGGGAGGGAAAAATAGAGGGATAGTAACATCGATGTGTGAGAGAAACATCAATGAGTTATCTGCCCTCACATGTACCTAAGGGGGACCTGGCCCACAGCCTAGACATGTGCCCTGACAAGGAACAGAACCGTTGACCTTTTGGTTTATGGTCTGATACTCAACCCAAAGAGCCACACCAGCCAGGGCAAAATCTAATGCTCTTTGAAGACAATATCTTCTATAAAATGTTTCCTGAGTACCTCACCCTCTTTCAAATCTCATTATTCCATTCTACATATACATTTCATGGTGCCCTTCATACATTTGCTTCTTCATGTAACAAAAACTTATTGGATACCTTTTCTGTGTCAGGCACCACGTGGGGTGTGGTGTTACAGAGGTGAACAAAAAGAAACAATGCCCAGCTTTGATAGAACTTAAATCTTTAGGAAGAAAAAAATGCGCCAATCAAATAATCACATGCACACATGTACAACTTACAGACATCGGTAAATTTTATAAGGGACATCCCAGAATAATTTCTCTGAAGTAAATTCATCTGTAGGATAAATCATAAACAATTGTAGAAGCTATGCTTACAGAGAGACTATGCGTGTTATAAACCTGGCCATTGTAAGAATAGCAATCAGGAGGAGAGAAAAGCGTCTGAAGAAGGAGGATAGAAGGAACAAATGTAAAAATGCTAAGATATTCTTTTGTCAAAGAGAAGAGAGTGAGTTGTCTAAATTCAAATAGTTTGAAAAATAATCCCAATGACTCCAAAGTTTTCATAAATAGTTTTCTTAATCCTGGAAAGATCTTTTTCTAATATAATATGTTGTGGTTATATAAAGTTTAACAATTTTATTTTTATGTTATTTTTTCTGTTAACATCAATTACAATAAATTTTATAATTTTAAATAAAAATAAAAGGAACATTTGAATTTTTAGAAAATATTTTTCTCATTTCCTTCCCTCCCCTTCCTCCACCTTCTCGCTCTCTCTTTCCCAACCTATTTATCATAATACATTCTTAGAATGATGTCTGGAATCATGTTTGCCTCATGTTTTCTTTCTAGTAGTGCAATTATAAAATTGTTAATTTTACTTTCATCATTGTTCTTTCTTTTATATGTCAATTATTCAAGGTAATATATATCAGTTTTTTAGAAAAGTGGTTTTGTTAAGAGATTGAGATTGAAGCAAGTGTGACAAAATGGTTATACCAAAAGCTCCCGTGAAACTTGTCTTGAAGATTAAACATGATGTATATAAGGTGCTAGGCACAAAGCCTGAACTACAGTGAGTGCTCAGTGAGATGACCGTAACTCAGTGTGAGTTATTATTTGTGATGGATGCAGAGTGTAGGTGAGGCTTCCATGGAGGTGATGGCTGACCCAATTTGGAGCACTGAGAGCCAAGATGGTAATTACATCTATAGAGAAGTCCAGAGAGTAAGGACGAGGTTACAAATAGTTTAATGGAATGGGTATGAGAAGGAAAAGGAAGCAGAGAAAAATAGCATGTCGGGGGAAGCTTACTCATAAACAGTTCCGGTGATCACTCTTGTTTATACCAAAGAGGTCAGGTAGTTGTCTCTACTGCTCTGTGTTCAGTGATTTGCATTCCATATTTTACTAATCTTCTCTGTTAAAGAGGTCTTTCACCCAAGGTTTTATAATGTAATCTCCCATTTTTTCTTTTAATTCTTTTATAGATTTGTTTTTTACATTTAAGTTTTAAATCCATCTGTAATTGTGATTATGATTATGTCAAAAGGGTTATAACTTTATTTTTTCTAAATGGATAACCAATTGTTCCATTATCACATTTTAAAATACTCATACTCTCCTCATTTACTTGAAATTCTACTTTTGTTATGGTAAGATTTCCATATTATATGTGTCAAATACACACACACACACACACACCACATATATATATATGGTACGGTTTTGACTTGTATTCTGTTCTATAACCAATTTGTTTAGTGCCTTGCCAATATTACTTTTGATTACTACAAATTTGTATAAATCTACGTAGAGCTAGAAATCAAAAAGGTAAGATAGATCAGATTTTTTCTTTTAAAAAAGTAATACTGGCACAACTCAGTAGTTGTTCATATGCTGACAGTGAGAAAGAAGAGTGAAGGATGACACCCAAGTATCTAGGTTTTTTTCTAGTTGGAGGGATGATAGGTTGATCAAAGGAAAAAAAAAAAAAAACAAACCAAAAAACAGGAGAAATAAAGAAACAGGAGGAAGAGCTAGTCTGTGGGGGAGGATGATAAATCAAATGTAATATGGTGCATTGGAGATTTCTGCAAGATGCGCAAGTTACAACTGAAGATACAGATCCAGGAGTCATCAGAGAGAGGTTTCACTTAAACTCACAAGGGTGAATGAAATGATTCCAGGAGAGTGGAATGAAGGCAGTGGCTGCAGTGGTCTTCAGTACGACTCCTCACATGGCTTCTTTTTGTAGCTGATGAAGTTTCCATTGTAGCAGCTGGTACAGATTCTTGGGCAAGCCTTAGCTTATTGGTCCAGCCTTTGCTCATTGCTGTGGGTCTTTTTAATCTCCAGACTTGGGTCCATAAACCCTGAAAGATTTTCTTACATTGTATTGTTTTGAAAATTTGCCATCTTCACTTTGCTTTATTCTCTTATTTCAGAAATATTAGTTGGGTGTAGGATCTCTTAGATGATTTTCACTGTCTCATCACTCCTAGAATACTTTCTTTTTCTGTCTTAAAAAAAATTCTACATTCTAGGAGCTTTTCTCATATTTATATTCTAACCCTTCCATGAAACCACTGGTTTAAGCAATCCTGTTTGTAATTTGTATTAGTTCTTTCTTGTTCTCTGATTCTTACATTATCATGACATCTTTTTCTTATTATGTAGAAGCACTATTTTCTTAAATCTCTCTTAGGGTAATAATAAGAAGTATTAAAAATTTTCTCCAAATTATGTTTTACTTGGGTTCATTTTGTCTCGTGTGTATCTTGGGCTCTCTTTTTCAAGGCAAGCTTTCTTCCAATACCTGATGACTGTAATCATCTTTTTATTCAAATTCAAGGGGTAAAAAGCTGAATGAGCTCTGACTTGCATTTTGCTTTATAGCGATGTGGTTGTGACTTGACAGTTTTATTTGAGATCAGAACAGGCCAGATTGTGGAGGTCTTTTGTCAGGAACTATACTATTTTCATTTCTGTACTTATCTCAGTTTTTAGTGAAGAATCCTCAAATATTTCCCTGTGGCAGAGACATTTAACTACTTGGTGTACACTTTCCTACAAGAATGGGTATTGGTGACTTCTATATAGAGAGAGACTTACAGTTATAGCTCCTATTGTCAGTTCCCCATTTCACTCCTATCCTCTTTTTTGAACTCACTGTATTTCATGTTTTAGAATTCTGAGCCTTTTTGATTATACAAGGTTCTCTCCTTCTCTCTCTCTCTCCCTCTCTCTCTCCCTCTCCCTCTCATTTATATCCTTTCTAGACACCTCAAGCTATGGTATACTCTACTCTATTTTATTAGTTATTACTTCTTTATCTGTTTGACTCCTATAAATTTGTTGAAATTTGTTTTCTGACAACACTCTCCTAGTTCTTTACTACCATATCATGGTTTTATATTTTTCTCTGCTTTAATGGTATCTGAGATGCAAGAGGTAATAGATACATATGGCCATCTTAGGGAAACAGAAGCCATTCTAGAAGTTTTACATAGGACAGCACAAACACAAGTATTCAGAAGCTTACAGTTTTTCCAAGACCTCGGTGTTAGGGAATCAGGAAAACTGCTACTAGAAGTCAAGAAAGGAGGAAGTGCAAACTGCACAGACAGTTGCCACCAGTGTTTTCAGACTCCCACAGCACAAAAGTAGGTAATTCTTAACAAAATTGTTAGTGCTTTATGGGTTTTGTCAAATGCAAATATCATGTATCTACCATTACAGTGTCATGCAGAATAGAGAAAGCACATTTTTATTGAATATATATATTTCATTGAATATATAATTGATACGTGTGTGTATGTGTGTGTATATATTACAATGCCCGAATAGATAGATAGAACTGCTTTCATTAATGTTCCAATTTCCAAAAGAGGCTAGAAACAATGTGCTGGTATGGGTGCTACCTTTCCCACAAAACTATATATATAGATACATGTAATTTAAAATTTCTTTATTTATTTATTTTTAGAGGGGGGAAGGGAAGGAGAAAGAGAGGGACAGAAACATCAATGTGTGGTTGCTTCTCACGCGCCCCCCACTGGGGGCCTGGCCTGCAACCCAGGCATGTGCCCTTAGTGACAATCAAACTGGCGACCCTTTGGTTTGCAGGCCCTTTGGTCTGGGCACTCAATCCACTGAGCCACACCAGCCAGGGCAGATATATGTAATTTCTGACATAAATTTTTGACTTCATATAACAACTTAGAGCTCTAGAACAATATATAACTATAACTTGGGATTTGTTTTTCTTCATAAAAGTAAAGGAGGAGAATTTTCATACTATGATGTTATCATATGACATCTGTCTAATGGATGACAATACTTCCTTATTTTTTTTTCTGTAAATATTGGCAATATAAACTGTTTTTATTGCATTTTAACAGTAAACTTGCAGATGTTATTATAGGTGTATTCTAACTTTTATGATCTTTCTTATCAATTCTCATTTAGCTTCATTCTGTAGAAGAACTTCATATAGAATTACTTCTTAGCAGTTCTTAATTCTATTTCATCTCCTCTTCCCAGAAGACAAGAGTATAGATCACATTTTCTGGGGATATTACTTTCATTCACATATATATATGCACACATACATGCACACAGACATATATATTTATTTATTTATACACTTGGGTAGACTATTTTCACAATAGCAGTGCTAAAATTCAAAACAAAAAGATGAACATTTTCAAAAGCATAAAAATTCTTAAGGGGATGTTATTTAACTCTGAAGGTTTATTTATTTTTTTTACTTCTCATCATTTTGGTTTGAAAGACCACTTGTAGAATAGTATTCTTTTATCACAACATAAAATGAATAGACTAAATGCAAAAAAAAAAAGAAGATCCAGAGTTTAGTACACTATTCATTTTTATCATAGGCAAAGTTTAAGTGATTCAAGAAGAAACAGGAGTGAGAGTAATCAACATAGTTTAAAAGGCTCAAAACTTTTGTGATGTGTTCAGGGCCCTTTAAAATTTGTTTCTTTCAAGTGTCCTTTAAACATCAGTTTTTTGGCACCTTGCTTTTCTATGGATTCTGTTAACCTGAAGGTCAACAAAAATAGTGTATTTTCTTGGCATTTTTCAACACTTTCAATAAAGGATTTAAAACCAACAAACTATAAGGCAGCAGATTTGGAGAATCTTATTTTCTCTCAAGAAGAATAGTCAGTTGTATTTACATAAACATGTTATATACAATTTTATGGGACTGTCAACTCTTCTATATATAATCAAGGCTAAATTCTTCTTATTAACATGATTGCTATCACTTGTAAATTGTATTCCAAACACAGAGACAGGAATTATAGAGCTTCTCTCTGAATATGGTATCTATTTTCTTAAAATAAAAAATTGTTGTAGTCATAAGTACCTATATCCAAACCTCAAACACTAGAGATAGAAATCCAGTATCATATTTATATTAATTAGTAATTTAACTCAGTATTTATTGAGTGCTAGGCACTGTACCTGTCAAATAATACATATTCTCTGTCCTCAAAGATCTGAAAGCAAGCCGATGAGAAAGACCCGCATAAGAACAACAACAACGGAGCAATACAATACTCTAAGTGTAAGACAGAGGTAGTTCCGCAAGGCTGGGAAGCACTAGAGAGGACGCTGAAAAGGAAGTAAATGAGGCAGAGCTTCTGAGAAGAAATATTGCTAGATCTGAGATTTGAAATATGTGAAAGATTTATTCTGGTTGATATGGAAAAGATTAAAGAAGAAAGTTGTAATTTTTTGGGGGGGGCTTAGCAAAGAATGTATATTGAAATCACAGATATTTTAGAGAAGGTCAGGTATGTGGAGGAATCCAAATATCTTAGTGTTGCTGAAACAAAACAGATATGAGTCACGGGGTAAGAGAGATGAGACTGAAGGGATTGGCTGAGGGGGATCAGATCAAAGGGAATATTCCTATAGGCTATGCTAACTGGTGAGCTAGGTAGGGAAGGAAATGAAGTATTTGTGTTTTTCAAAGGCAGCTTTGTTGAATAGATTTCAGAGGCAAAAGATCAACTAAAATGTTGTTTTAATAGCTAAGGTAAGAGATAAGAACCTGTATAAAGGTAGTAAAAATAGAGAGAAGGTAAATTAGATTAAAAAATAGAAAGTAAAAATCAATGTGACTTGGTAGCTGTTTAGATGTTGAGAGTGAGAAAGAGAGAAGAGTCAGGAATGATTTCCATTTTTCTAGCTTGTTTTCCTGGGTGGATGATTGGGCTGTCAAGTGAGATAATGAAATGGAAGAAATCGCTACTGAGAGGAAGACGGTAGTAAGTTAATTTGAACGTGTTGCCTTTGAGTTTCCTGCAAGACACGCAGGTTGCAAAGATCATAGGCTTGGAGGTGTATACAATTTGCAGCTGGAGGTACATATTTAGAAGTCATCAGATATAAGTTGCTATAAACCTTATAGGACTGAATGACATTATGAGGATGCAACAGGCTGGAATCCTGGCAAAACTAAATTTTAATAAATGGGTGAAAGAAGCCCACTGTAGAATGTTCTAGGTACAAGAAAATATCTTCCTGGAATCACAGGCTCATTTTGGACAAATTTTTATTGTCAAGTTCTATTGATTCCCTATCACTCTTCTAAAATTTTGTCATGACTAAATGCTGCTTACATGATTTAGGTCTCTCAGTCATATGAGCTTTCAGATGCTACACTGAAGATGATCTATATGAATTTGTGTGAAGATCAAGTATATCCTACCACAGGTATTTTGCTACTTTTCAAGTTTTAAACCCTGTGGGTATTTGCTGGATTGAGTATTGGTCTTTATTTCTATTTTACATAACATCATCACTGATAATCATGGCTTGATATAGCTTTTACTTTCATCATCTAAATGCCTCTTAGTTTCCAATTTCTTCTGTGCAAAGACTTTTGTCTCCTCAAATATAAGCTGACATTCAATTACCTAAGTTATAAAAGAACTCAACATCTTTCTTAACTTTAATATATAGTTTAAATCCCAATTCTAACACAATTGTTTATATATGTATGAAAATTCCTTTCAGTTGGTGTTATTAAATAATGGAATAGGTTTCCTAGTAAGATGCTAATTGTGCTATCCAAATAGATCTTTAGGTTACATAAACATTGATCTTGAGTAAAAGTGATATAATTGCACCAGAGACAGAAAGATATAATAATATAAAGGCTAGAACTTTCTGTGTGTACATATGTGGCAGCACACACACATGCTGGTCTCTATGTGCAAAATGGTGATCACTAAAGGTAGTTGTGGACAGAAAGTCACAGGTTGTAGAAGCTGAAAAGGACACTTTATTTTAAAGATATGGAAACTCAGGCCCAGAAAGACTAGCTAGAATGCTACCCAAGACTGAGAGCAGAATGCAGAACTTGAGCCTCTTAGCTTCTCTTTTGAAATCTATCATTGTGCTTTCAACTTACAGATATATGAAATAATAGAACAAGAAGAAATTCTGTGGTTATCCAGAATTTACAGCACATCCCACCCCACTCCCCCCACCCTGCCCCAGAAAATCTAAAACACTCTGCTGTCTCTTTTTCATAGGAACTGTGTTTAGCATAAAAACTGATCACTGTGGCTATCCAGGATTTTTTGACAGATTATACTGTTTCTGCTGCTTTACCTCTTTCTCTGTCTCTCATTACAAACATCTGAGCAGAGTCTCAGTACACACTTCCATTTGGGATAGGTGCTTCTGATTCTCAGTGCAGCCTACAAGCCTTGTTGGAAAAAGATGTTACTCCAGGCCAGTGATCTTTTGTACTTTAAATTGAGATAGAAAATGCTGTGATGGGTTCATTCAAGGGAGACCAGATACATCACTATTTACAATGAAGAAATCAGGCAATTTTTGGTGGGTAGAAGTGGGAGTATGAATCATACATAAATTGGTATTTTCTTTTATGAATTTTTGATGTGGCAGTTACCCAAGTTTTATGCTGAGATGAGATGAAAAGCAATGAGCACTTACTGAAGAATTTCTCCTCTTCCTACAATTTCATTAGGGAAATAATATAACAAGGACACAGAAGTTCATGCTACTTCCTTCATTCATTAGTATCTGCATATTGTTCTTCACCTTTCTACCCTTCTCTTTCTTACCTCTCCTCTCTTCTCCCCCTCCTCTTTTGGTTTCCTTGTTAAGCTTTTCCTTCTTTCCTTTTATTCTTTCATGTGATTTTGCTTCTTTCTGTTACCACCCTCTCTCCATGGCTATATTTATTGATGTAATTGATCTTTGTGATGTCTTAAATAAATGAACCCTTTTCTCCTTATTAATCTTTGATAATGACTTTACATATGTAATCATCTCTTTATATTTGTTGAGTGGATTTTTTTCTGTGAATTATTACAGCATTCTGGACACTTTATTTATTACAGTTTTGTTTTAATTTATTTACTGCTGCTAGAAATATCCAGGCAAGAGAACAGCATTTGAGATAGAGCAAATTTAGATAGCCTTATTTAGGAGAGACTATTTTAAACCGAAAAGGCATATGAGGTCTTGATGAGTATTCATTAGTTTATAATTCAGTTATTTTCAAATGTTACTATTAAAATTATAATAAGTTTCTAACATTGTCCTGGCAGGGCACAAATATTAGAAAAATTCAATGAGAATTTTGCTTAGACCCTAATAAAATATGAAATTTGTGGCTGATTGAAGCTACAGATAGATAAATGAGTCTAGAGTTCTTATATTAATACTTGTGAAATTTAAAGAATTCACCTCAAGAAATAAGGACAGGCACCTTGAAAGAGAAAGTGTTTCTAGTTTGGCAAGTAGAGGAGATTTGGCATTCAAAGTGTATTTCTAAGCAGATAATAAAAATATCACACAATTAACCAGAATTTATTTTCTACAACAAATAGTACGTTCAATAACGTTAAGTGGAGCATCCTTAACAGCTATTGTGCTTCAAATGACTCTGTTGTCAACCAAAACAGAATGAAAGGAACCTCGATACAGTAGAGAAGTCCTTCATGGTAGCAATTATGCTTTAACTGCTGAGGAAAGGGCATCTATGGGTTTTTGATAAGCCTAGAAAGCATTTGAAATACTATAAATTACAAATAAATATTTTGTTGTGGATTAAAAACATAAGATTACATGATTTCAGGGCCACAGACATCTTAGACACAGTTACTAAGAGCCTTGTTTTTTAAAATAGATATGACCTGCCAAAAAAATAGCTAATTTCCCCCCAATCCTCAAAATCATGATGATGTAAATAACATATCATTTATGTTTCACTTTGATTTTGTTTAATTTTTTACGAAATTTTATTTTTGTGTCAATTCAATAACATGCATAACACTAAAACGAAGTATTCATCTTAATACTTTTTAGTGTTAAGAAATCACTTTAAAATAAAAAGTGTCAGAAAAAATCTGGCCATTTATGGTCCATACTTTAGTAACAACTTTGATTTCTTCAGCTAAAATATATTGCACATAAATATGATAGAACTTACATGGTTTCTTAAGGCACTGTATGTCTTCCTTATAAAACCCATTTTATTTAATTAATTTATAAATTATAGTTGGAATCATTTGTCCAATGTCTGTCTTCTCTGCTTCACTAAAAACTTCATGTCTGGTCCATCTTTGAATTTCTGAGATATGGCGTAGACACTGGTGTACAGTAGGTACTTATAAATATTAACAGGACAAGTGAATGAGTAAATCAATAAATAAATGGGCCCAGACTCAAAAAGATGGATTACAAGTATTAGTGAGAGGCAATTATAAATTAATGCAGTAATCTCTAATTTGAAATACAAACAAATTAGGGATAATTTATAAATCTTAAATTTTCTGTAAAGAGCTAGTGACTATAAAATGGAAATAACAATGCTCTTTATTTTTCCATTGAAATGTTATGAACATGGTTTGGAAAAATGTTCAAGTTAGCTTTTTAGTTCTACACATTAAACATCTATTGAAAATGAATTTATAGATGCTAAACATTTTAACTTATAATGATTGTAGTATTCTCTGATTACCCAAATTTCAGGATTTTATAATGGCTTATTCTCTCCCTGTCCCTAAGCACAAGGTAGTGTAACCATGTGTCTATTCTTAGTTTGGTTTTGTGCTGTGATGGAGAACCATATGTAATATCCTATTTGAATTAACCTAGCATGCAGTTAATTGAAGTGCATGGGATTCTTCTGGTCTCTGATAACATTTCACAATAAATTGCCATCCTTGCAGCCAGAGATGATATTAAAGCTTATTTTAAAATAAAATATTTAGAAAAAATATGCATTTTGAGTTTTGTATGTATTTCACGTTTTCCTCATCTCTTGTTTCCTTACCCCTACCCTCAAAGGTATGAATAAAAATCTAAGACCATTTATAAACAAAACACAATTTGGTTTGAGTAAAACTAGAGACCCTAATGTGTCCAAGTCAGGGTTCATTTACTATATTTAATTTATCTCCACAGAGGCCTGTGAGGACATGAGGGTGACTAGGCAACAGAAGCCTTTGTCGGGTCTTGTGGGTCAAGAGACAACACTGACTTCAGTGATAGGTCATGAAGGAGACTCAGTCAGAACTTGTTAATTTTTCTTGTTAAAATTCTGTGAATTTTAGAAATTCCCCATTGTTTTTAACAAGATTTTGAAGGTATGAGTACATACTCCTTTTCTGATATATTCACAGAAATTTGCAGAGAAAAGTTGAATAAATGATTAGGTTAATGACCTGTGTAAATTTACCAGCACTTTTTACTATCTCATCAGCCGCCCGTTCAAGCTATTGTGATTCACTCTGCTGATGAGCTCATATCCTTCTTTTCTAATATAGAAATTACCATAATTCAGGAGACCAGATGCTGCTAAAATTAAACAAAAATTCCTCTTTGTGCTAATTTGTAGGCACTGATTAGTGGGTCCTCATACTTTCCTGTGCTGTGTATCTGTAAAGAGTATGTGCCTGAATTGTAGGACATTTGTTCATGGAACCAGTGACAACATATTATTTGAAATATTTAAACAATGCTTATCTTATAAGTTTGTAGTTGATTTGTCATATTCTTAAAAATAATAATTTTTTTTCAGAAAACTAACAAAAACCTGTCAGGTTCACATGAATAAATTCACTTGGCACATTGCAAACAAAAATGAATATACTTCCAAGTAATGATGAAGAATGAGAACTGTAATATATCTAGCCAAACTATTTTAAAACACAGCCTTCAATGTCTATATATTTGGTAGCTGTTAATTCTTTAGACCTTAGAAAATTGAAAAGGGTGTAATTCATTTTACCATTGTGTAACTTTAAGAGTCACAGTTTGAATGTCTGGGAATGGTCTAGTGGTGCTGGTAGAAAAGGCATGGCAGGGATGTTGGACAACAGCAGGTTTTCTGGTGCCAAGCCCCATCCATGCCTGGGAGGCCCCATGATATCACTTAGATTCTATTAGCAATACAGTTGTTGGAATAAGCTTTTCTGGGTCTCTCCCAAGAACTAAGTTAGCTACTTGAGATGATTGGACCCACTTTGTTGGGGAGCAGATGTGCCACATTGACTTCTGCCATTGAGGGCAGCCCCACTGCTGGGGCTGTCCAATCAAATTTGATTTGTCCAATCAGATTTGATTTGTCCAATCAAATCTGACTGATTATATGGACTATCACATTGGTTTAGAAATCCAAGTACCTCTAGATTGTATTGTTATTTTAGATTGTTTTTCATTATAGTCACATGGAGTTTTGCTCCTGGTTGTCACAGTGAGTCTCAGTATGAACATGGGCAAGTCCTTTAACTTCTCTTAGACTTATTCATCTGTAAAATAGAGATAACAATCTCTTCCCAAGAAGGTTAAAGTAAGGATTGAATACAATAATGTATGTGAAAATACCTAGCAGAGGGTCTGCCTCCAGTACATGCTCAATAAGCTGCAACCAAGGCTGATAACGCAATCAGCATCCTCAAATACACACAGTACGGCCTTTCAGACCACTTTCCTGGGGCCACGTGGAATGCTCTCAATCCAGAAAGGGAGGGTTATGCAGCCCTGATGTACAAGTTTTTGAATATTTTAAATATCACCTTTAATCATTCCCATCTTCTCAGAGAGTGAAAGAGAAAAATGGCTATATAATGCATGTCAAGTGCCTACTGTAATGAATAACATATATTAATTATAGCTATTATCCTGAGTTTTATTACCACCTATAGTGGATTGGATAATGGCCCCAAAAGACACTCACATCCGTAGTGCTGGAACTTGTGAATATATTATTTTATATGGCAAAAGAAACTCTGCAGATATGATTAATTTAAGGACTTGAGATGGGGAGATGATCCTCAATTAACCAGGTGGGGTCTAAATGTAACCATGAGAGGGCTTCTAAGAGAGAGGCAGGAAGGTGTGAGATGCGACAAGAGTAGAACTTGCTGTGACATGGCGATGTGCCAAGGAATGTTGGTAGCCTCTAGGATCTGGGAGAGGAAAGAATGGATTAACAATCCCCCACCCCCACTCCCACACCCAGCATCTCTAGGAGGAACCAAGCCTGAGACAGCTTGATGTTAGCACTGGAAGACTCATTTTGGACTTCATACCCTTGAAACTGCAGGAGAATAAAGGCAATGGGAAACAAATACATTTGCCGTCTATAACCTTATTTCCAACAAGACAAGTCTTTACCATCCCCAGGAATCATCCTTTACCTGCATGCTTCTTGCAGCTGCACATATGCTCTTCCTCCCCACTCCTCTCCACCTGCCACTGTATTGCCTTCTCACAACTTCTCTTCCCAGAAAATGTTTACTCTGATCCTCTGAGAGGGAGAACAAGAGCTTGTAAGATATATCCGGCTAGTGAGGAAAGGAGTCCTGAGCTCCTTTGAAACCTTGTAGTTCTTCATCTATAAAATAAAAACAAAAACAAAACCTCATGGGTTTTCTTTTTATCATGAAAAGGACTCTGAGCTAACAGTACGTATTATTTTTATGTCATCCAAGAACTACACCGTAGAAATAGTTTTATTGGAGAAAAATAAAACTAGGAGCAAACTGTTTCTTTTTCCCACATGCCTACTGCCAAATTTGTGTCTGCGCTTTACTTTGACCACACCGAGTCTACAAATTGTGTTGACGGCTGTGATCCGACATGGTCCTTTGACTCTGCCAGATGGTTTGAAAATGCCCCCCTCCAGAAAAGCCCACCCCAGTTTTCAACATGCTAATGGTAAGAATCTCTAAGTCCTGAGGGTGTCATCAAGAATGAAGGGCACATCTGCCTGTCAGGTGGATGAAATTAATTAATACCAAGGTTAATGGTTAAGGATATGGCAATTACTTGACTTTTAACAGTAATAGTGTACAGCTAGGTAAGTATCATTCACTCTTCATGATGATGAAAATTTCATAATGTAAAATCCATCACTTTATTCACTCTTTTGGAAAGTATATTTTGAATTTCTAGAGTATGACAGTGGTGGAATAATCAAGGCATCTTCCTTTTTACAGAACCAGCAACTTTGACTTTTGAAGAGAGATTTGAGTAGCTTTCCTTTGGAATTCTTACTGCAAAGCTTTTCTAAATCCGCAGTGATCATTTATTAGATGGTTACCAGACACTGGAGGTAAAATGCTAGAGATTTCTGTGTTTTGGTTTTCAGCATACAACCCAAGGAAGAATTTTGGCAGTGAAGGAAATACTTATAGTCTGTCAAGGAAAATTAATGTTTTCCTAAAAGTTGCACAGATGAAAGGCGAAATACTTTACCAGTGACACGTAGATCTCAGTGAGTATAAACGCATTTGCAAGTGTATCAGGAGAGAGACTGTGTGCAGCCCTGGACTCAGACATTCATTTTGCCAAATCTGGAGATGACTTCCCATCACAATGGCACTTCCAGGAGTCAGATGATGATACAGAGATGTTTTATTTGGTGGTAATAACCATGGCTTAGCCACAGAATGATGCGATACTAAGTTTTATGCTGACTTACCTGCAAAGACATAGATTTTGAAAAAAGAACTGAAGTTCTTCAAAATATATGGTATGAATTTCAATGATGGATCTAGTTTTTTCTGTTTTGAGGAGTTCTGAATAGCAACAAAATTTCTAAAGTTTATGCAATATCTTTTGCTTTACCTCTTCACCTAAAAGGACCTATGACAAAGTAGCAAAAGGAGGAATAATATTTTTAAATTACTAGTCAATGGAAATCTCTATGGCAGGCATTTTGCATATGTTACCTCATTTATTTCTCACAGCTATCTTATTCAGTATATTGGCCTCCACTGTACAGTTAAAGGATCCATGTCCGAGAGATTTAGAGATTACCTGGAAGGGGTAGAATTGGAACACATGTCTGCATTGTTCTAAAGCTCACAATGTGTTTTTATATGACACCAAGTAACCTCTCATGAGAATGAGCATCTTTCTTATTTAAAACAAATTAATCTTTAAATCATCTCACTCTTTGTGCTTGAAATGTCTTAGAAAATGGAGTGTTTTGAGGTCCTCAAGGAGAAGTTAAAACAAATAATATTGTAATTCTACAGATAAGGACATTATAGAGAAGAAGTAGAAATTACATCGTTTTACTACAGTCAAAAGCCAAAATTATTCAGTGTGACTATACACATTGGCCAGATGAGATGAACACATGTCAACTTACCACAGTTAAGAGAGAAATAGATTTGTGTTCTTCCAGTACATCATTAATTCTATTGTTTATTGTCTTCAAGAGTCAACATTTTTTTCTAAATACAGCGTAATATATAATAAGATTTTAGTGTATTTCCCTAAAGTGCTAAATTCTTCTATTTCTAAACTTTTTAAAAAACATAATTTATAGCATTGCTCACTAACTAGCTGATAATAAAATGCTTCCTTAAAGCCTCTCAACATAATAGCCAGAAAATAAAGCTGAGATTTATTATTCTTACTTATGATTTTCTTCAACTTCACTGATAATCTATCATACAGTTTTTCTCTGTATATAATTGCATCATTTTGACCATTCTCTGAGCTGAATAATTTCAGTTTTATTAACTTCTAGTGAATGATAGATTGTTTCTCTCTCTCTCTAATTGTAAGATATACTTTTTGCTTTTATCTAGCCTCATTATAGATACAAATTTGGTATAATTCAAATAGGTATTTTGGTAGTTAAATATTTTTTACTATAAATATAATTTTTTAATTGTGTACTTTCAATAAAAAAAGCTTGGTGGTTTAGCAGCAAATACATGAACATTTTTTTTCATGAGGCAGGATTAGCCAACTGAAATGCACTTCAGTTTTGATTCAAACAGATTTAGGAGAATGAATGTGTAAATTATTCTCAGGCTTCTCATTGCTGCTGTTCAGAATTCCACAGCAGCCTTCAGGCTTGTAGCAATTTTTTTGGCTCCTGCATTTCTCTAGTTCTTGTTTTTATTTACTCTACAATGGCAGGATGCCACTGAAAGTGATGTGGCGGTGAAATAAAGGAAAGCAAATAGCCCTTGCAATGTTTAATCTCCTTTAAGATCTATTTGCCACATGAAAGATCTTTGAAAAAAATCGTGTTCATTAATTAATGTTTGTTAAATAGAAGTCTTCTTCAAGTATCTCTGGAATAAAGCAGAGTTTCTTTAACCACGAGTAGTAGTTCTGTTTCCCTATCCATTTCTGCAAATAAATTTCAAAATATGCTAAAAATGTCCAGGAAGAGACATATCCCTGAATATAAAGAAATATTCTCTTTGTCAGAAATAAAATGTAAATGGTTCTGAATTGTCTACTACATTTTTATGTTCTACATTATTCTATACCCCCTTTTGACAAAATACTGCATTTTAAGATGTCACATTATCTATGAGTGAAATCTGATGGTGGGATGTGTTTATTTTAAAATTACATAGGTGTTCAAAGATTGGTTTATGCTAACTTCAAAATGTGACTAGATATTTTCCATCTAAGTATGAGAATGAATGTTTTGCTGAAAGTGTCTGTTTTGGAATTTTCTACTACTATTCCTGGGTATTAACGAACTCGTTCAGCATAGTTTGGGAAGATGTGTGGTTAGGGCTTTAGAATATGGGAATTAAATAGATCAATTGCTTTTGAATCCTGACTAATGCTTTAACCAAGCACTTTAAACATTAATGGCTGATGATTGGAATGATTATGTAGCCTACATTAATGGTTTAAGAGCTTCTTGGTGCATATGCCTGGTTTCGTTAGGGATCTTGGGTAACCAAAAATGGAAAATAGTATTCATTCATAGTTTGAGAAGTTTTCACACCACTGAGGATGGTACTGGAACCACCATACCACCACTATCATATACACAACTCATCTGTCACATCCTCACTGTCACCACCACTGCCACAAACACTTCATCCTCATCCAAACTTCAACAATCCCCTTCAATTTACTTATATGGTACGATAGTGGAATTATTAAGGGATTAACAATAGTTCTATCCACTAATAAAACCTTAATTTAGTGGGAAGGACAGATATGTACCCAACCGTTTTTGCTAGAAATAGAGTATGTGCAATATACTAAAATACAACTACCAAGTACAATAGATGCTTGGAGAGAGTAATCTGATGGGAGGGACTGTGGATGATTTCATAGGTAAGTTGCCATATGCATGGCCTTGAGAGAAAGACAGGGGTTTATTCACTCAGCAAATCATCAAGGATAAAGTACAAAAAAATGCAGAGATAATAGTAAGACATTCTGGGCAGAGATACTACTGAGAGCAAAAATGAGAAGTGAAACAAGTAGTGAAGCTGTTTTATAATGTTGAGTCATGAAGAGTTTTTAATGCAAAAAAAATTGTGGAAGGAAAATAATGGGATTATAAAGTATAAATATATCAAGGCCATTTTATGGAATATGCTCATTTTTATGCTAAGAGATTGTGATTACTTTCTATAGTCAGTGGTAATTGTGGAAGGTTCTGTGTTGGGAGATGAAATAAATAGAGTTATGATTTAGGGATAGGTGGATTGGAAGTAGGGAACAATTATACTAAGGAAGACCAATTAGAAAAGATTAATGACAGTTTAGGCAAGTAATGAGGGACTTCTGACTCAAGGTGTTGACTATAGAACAAAGGGACCAACTTGAAGGATTTACCAAGGTGCTTGCTGAGGAGAAGGGATAAAACACAGACCACAGAGAAAAGAAGCAAAAAGAATTCTTTGAAGGATGCCATTCTGATGGAGATAAAGAGCCAAAGAAGAGGGTTTGGCTCTGAGGGATGATGATGTGTTTGGGTTGGTAGAGCATGAGAGATGAGAGAAATATTTAAGGATCCTCTGCTTAAAAATGAATGACAGTTGAGGCCATATTATCAAAAAGAATACAGAGCCCAGATCTTCAAAATTTTCCAACTTTTTTTCATATTTTGAACAAGAGAAGACACCAAAGTTTTAATCCAGGTTGTTTGGTAGTATAAAGTACAATACAATATTTCTTTAGTATCATGTGTTTTATTTTTTTAAATATATGTAGATTCTTCATTCTACTTTACAACCTAGTCATATTTAAATTTATTCCTGATTCATTCATTAATAAGTTTATGCTATATTGAGATTCATTTATTTAAACAACATTTTTTTCTGAGATCCAGCAGGCATGAGACACCATTTCAGGCACTAGGGATATGCCTGTGACTAAAACAGACAAAGCCTATCTTGGAATTTACAGCCTAGTAAGAGGCAGACAGACAATAGGCAGGTAATTCAATAAATGGACAAGATAATTTTGGAGATAAGTACTCTGATGGAAGTAAACATAATGATAAGATCAAGAGCTCTGGGGGGAGTGAGAGGGGTAGTCAAAGAAGCTTTAGAATAACTAGAAGGATATAGTTGAGCTAAGAGCTCGGGGACAAGTTACCTGGGCAAAGAAAAATCATATATGTAAAGACCTTCACATGTGAGGAAGCTACTATGGAGAACAAAAAGAAAGCTAGAGAGTTATGGTACAGAATGAAGTCAAAAGAGTGAGCCAAGTAGTGGATTTTATTTTAAATGTCAGAGCAAATTATCAAGGGCTTTAAGCAAGGGGATTAATGATCTGATTTCAATTTTTAAGTGATTCCTCTTCCTGCTGTTGGAAAATGGGTTGCATGGGGCCAGAGGTAAAAACTAGCAACATAGGTAAAGGAAATGGCTGATGGATGCATGCTGGTGTTGAGGATAAATGATGATCAAAAGATGCCCCCCCCCCTAGATTTTATTCATTGAGTTTCTCTCTTTCATATATAACTGAACTGAATTAAAAACAACTAATTATGTACTGTGGGGGGAGCTCCACCTGCAGGGCCCCCCTAGCCACCATGGATGAGAATAAATCTACCAAGACATGATCTGCTTGGGGAGGAAAGGGGGTCAATCTCTCAAAGGAGAAGGGCCAAGAGCCTTTTCCTCAATGGGCTTTTATTGGGTCATTTTGCACAGTAATATAGGCTCATTAATCATTGTCAGGCAGTAAGGATCAAACAGTAGATAACAGTCAAAGAACTCTGAGAGCCTATTTTGAGTCAGGGTCAGATAGCTAAAGAGCCATAAAACTTTGAGGAAGAAACTCACTTCTTGCTTGGACCCTTATTTAATTGAGAGCATTCTAAACAAAACAGGTTTCACAGGATTTTACATATTCTTTCTTAGGCCTGATCACCCTAGGGAATGCACCCTTTCCAGCACAGGGTGGTACCCACAACCAGCATTGTTTCAGGCTTAAGGTATTGCCTCAGTCTTAAATCAGGCAGGGGAAGTAAGGCAACCAAGAGATTACGAGGGTTCTTGAAGACAGAATGAGGACTCACGCTAGGTCAAAGCTGAGGGTCCATCACCCGCTTTTGCTATAGCCCCCCAAGTCCTTCCTTGGGGCCTCCATGTGGTCATTCTCCCCTTGGGGAATCTTACCTGTCATTGGCTAACCGATCAAACATTGGGGGCCAGTTATGGATGAAGTAAAAGGAGCAGAAGCGGTGCTCCTGTCAGGGAGATAAACTTTGTCTCCTTAGTGGCTTATTGGTCCTAAGGTCGCTCACTCAGACTTAGCCATGGGGGGGTTACAGCTTCTGAAACCAGGCAGGGCCATTCTCAACAATGTACATTGGGTTCAGCATATTTTTTTCTTATCTTTTGTTATTTTTAAACAAATCTTTTTTCATTTTTATTGTATTATTTTCTGGTCTTTGAAGTTTTCTTATTGTTCATACACAGTTGTCTCCATTTTCCTGCCACCACTTCCTCCACCCCCTCACCTACCTCCCACCCTCAATCCTTCCTGCATTTATTTGGCTTTGTCCATGGGTCCTTCATACATGTTCCTTACTGATCCTTTCCCTTCATTCCCCCATTATCTCCCTCCCCCTTCCCTTTGGTTACTGTCAGTTTGTTCTTTATTTTCATGTCTCTGGTTATATTTTTTCTTGCTTATTTGTTTTGTTGATTTCACTTACAGATGAGATCATATGGTATTTGTCTAAAGACTTTATTTATTTATTTTTAGAGAGGAGGGAGGGAGGAAGAAAGTGAAGGAGAAAAACATCAGTGTGTGCTTGCCTCTCATATGTCTCCAAATGGAGACCTGGCCTGCAACCCAGGCATGTGCTCTGACTGGGAATTGAACTGGCAACCATTGGTTCGCAGGCTGGCACTCAAATCCACTGAGCCACACAGGCCAGGACTCTTCTCTGTCTTGGTGTTGCCTTATTCTTAGGAAAAAAATTCACAAGTATCTGTCAGTACTTGGAAAGCAATTTTTAAAGACATGAGGCATGTACAGAGAATCCAATGGGAGAAGCAAGCCAGAATCACAAGTGAAAGGATGGTGTCATGTTATCAGGCTGCTTTCACCAAAAATCTTAATGAATTCATTTACTTGCTGAGTTGTTGACTCATTTGTCTATCATGGAGTGGACATAGGGAGTCTCTGGTCCACTGATTAGTTTTTTATACTCTTATGGAAATATTCAGAGAGGCCGTTTTAAATAAAGAAATATGAATAATAATCTTTGTTTTGTGACTAATGCTGTAATTTTTGTCACATGTAAATAAACTGAGCCTCAAATTATTCACATTCTGATATCTCCATTGAATTCTCAAGCTTCTATCCTGTGTTGCAATTTGTCACACTCTATAAAAACCATCACCACAGTTTTCTTTGCAGTAATCGAATAAGGATGTTCAGACTTAGGGTGGGAAAAATCTGCTAAATAAATAAACCCAATGTGATCCACAATTTGTTATAAGTGTGAACAGCAAATTAACTCATAATATTTAGGATTTTTGTTTGTTTTTTATCATGGTCTCTGTTATTCCCATGGATATAAACTAACTTATAGCTAAATTAGAAAACTAACCATGAGTACTTTTTTATTTGTTTGTTTGTTTGTTTGTTTTAGCAAGAGTGCATGTAGGTAGTAGTGAAGGCTTTCTCATTTTATTACAATTTTATCTAAAATAATAGATATCTATAATACTACATTTTCAAGGTCATGCAGTTTTACTAAGTTATTGAACACCCTGAGAAAAATCAAGAAAATAATCCCCCAACTTTTGAAACATTCTCTCAGCGAATGTGAATACTGTAAGGATAGGGCTACCTCTGCTTTATTCAGAGCAGAATCCCCAGGATCTAGCATAGCTGTTCGCACAATAGCAGCTCATAACTACTTTTGGATAAATTAATGAAGTCATTGGTTGCTGGAGTAGTCGGGGGCACAATGTTTTCCATGAGTACTAGTGCTTCCAAAGGTTTGCTTCACATAAATGCAAATCTAACATTTCTTCCTGGTTAATATCATGCTAACTAAAATGCCTAAATCTTGTTGAAAATTTCTTTGCCAGTTTTACCTTTAAGCACTTAGGCAAATAACATGCCTTGATAGACTGCATTATAAGTATAAATGACTAATAAAGTAGTTATACTATTTATATCTGTGTTTTATCTTAATATTAGATAAAACCCCATTTTATCTTCAGATTCTTGATTATTCAATGATGCTTTGCCTCATAAATATAAACCTTATCATCTCAACTGCCTCTTTGGAATCAAAACAGATTCAACCTACCCAGCCATGCTGTGCACCACCGACCTGCCTGCGTCTCGGTTCTTCCTCCCACGGTGATTTGAAAGTAATCTTGATGATGCTTCAAGCAATTTTTTCTCTGCTTGTTTGATTGTGCTTTTGAAGCATTACACATCACCAACATTTCTCTCTCTTGCTTTTTAACTTGCAAACTGTTTTCAAAATTGGTTAAAATGTTAGATAGTTAATGAGGTGTTTTCATGGAGCTATTTTCTCAGGATTTTCAACTCAGTGACTACCAAGTTAGGCTTATTTGCATCTCCCCAGTGATTAAAAACCTAGATTTTAAATGAGCATTAAAACACACCTGACAAATTTGTAGCCAACTGCAGCACCCACTTGTAACTGGGATCTGTGCTGCGTTGTTTTGAGCCACCAAATTCCCCATGATACACCTTCTGCTGCAAGATAGTTCTGATATTTTATCTTTTCCATTGTCACCACTTACAAGCTTTTTCTCCAAACATTACTGTTTGTAACCACCTCTAAATATTTCCAAGTGAAACTATAATTTTAAATAAATGCATTTAGAAGCAATAGATACTGACACTTTAGTTCTCTAAAGTCAGAATCTTTAGACTTGTGGCTGTTTTCACTAACTCCAATGGGCAATATAATTAAACATAGTTTTATGTTTGTAAATAAAACAATTCTCCAAGTACATTTTTGGTAGGAAATTTAACCAAGTTATGGGAGATAGCGGTGTGTGTGCATGTATGTTCAGTTTAACATGAAATTAAGAAAACATACTAGGTTGTTAAAAAGTTCTTGTCTTTTCAAAAGATTGCTTATTCTTCTAGAGACATACTAGTACTATGGTTGGGAATTATTAGTTTCATCTTTGATTACAGTAGTGTGTCATTTCACTTTGAGTCAGTTAAATTGATAGTAACATTTGGTTCTCCAACAACTCTAAAGTACCTTGTTTTCTAATCACTCACTACATGTACATATTTTCTATTTAAGGGGTTAAAAACTAAAATTTGCTAACCTAGTAGGATTTGACTTACATTTGCTGAAAAGTAGGATTCTGCTTGTGTCTAAGGGCATTTTAGCAAAAAACAAAACAAAGTGAAAAAAAATAGTATAGTAACTATCCAAGATGCTCAAATCTTACTCTTACCTTACCTCAGTACCTTACCATTCCTGAGGCTGTAGCTGTGCTTCTGCATACTGCACAGCCTTGTGGGGCATCCCAACATGAGAAGCAGAGGTGCAGAGAGAGTAGATCTAAACCTTGTGGAACACCATTTAGGAATGGAGGGATGGAAAGGACCCAGAGAATCTGAGAAAAAAGTCTGAAAGGTAAAAGGAAAATCAGGAGCATCCACACTGATGCAGGTGAAGGAGGAAGAAAGGGTTACAAGGAAAGCAATGGTCAGTGGACAAGTGAAGACAGAGAAGAACAGAAAGAGGCATGGGGAGTGCAGCTGAAATTACCAAGACTCAATGAGCCAGGAAGCTATGAGCAAGTTCACCAGTAAATATAAAAAACTCTTTCAGAAGAAGAGTAGCATTGAAGTAACAAGCACAAAAAGCACAGATGTTTAAGGACATGGAAGAGTTAAGAAAACAGTTGAGGCAGAGAAAGGATTTAAGTAGCACTGAAGGTAGTAATAGCTAACAATATTGGAGTGTTTATGTGTACCAGCCAGTATTCTAAATGCTTTAACTAATTTAACATCATAACAAACCTATAGGTACTTGTATGGTTATCCATAGTTTGGATAAGGAGACTAAGGCACGAGTAGGCTCTATAATTTGCTCGAGGTCATACAGTCAGGTAATGGTATCAGACTTTAAACCCAGAAGGTTTATCTCCAAAAGCTGGATCTTAATCATTCCATCACACTGCCTCTCTATGCTAGATAGAAAGGGACAGTCTGTGGAGCATTAATATCTCTGAGCTTCTCACAGGTAGGGATGAGATTACAGGTGTGCTGAGGAATCAGCACCAGAAGGAGGGATGAGATGATGATGCATCAGGACATGATATTTTTGAAATAGTCATAGCCTCTTTAATGGTTTCCACACAACAAAGAAAAAAATAAATACCTTACCAGCTAGAGGACCAGGGAAACAAAAGAGTTACCTCAGGAGAATGAAATGAATTGCAATAATCACTTTGGATTACATGATAGGGACTCAACTGAGGCAGAAATCAGTAATCAGCAAACAGAAACAAGGGGCCAGTACAAGCAGAGGAACACTTTTCTGTGGATGCTGTCAGCTTTGCAGCCGTATGTGGAAGAGAAGGGAGATAGATGTTGGGGTGTAACTATGACTTCTCGAAAAAGAGGGCTGGGATGTTCTTAGGAACTTCATTTGCTTTAGTAGAAAGAGGTAAGTATGGCAGAAAGTTGCAGCCATAATTGTTCTGCACATTTTATGGTGGATTATGATTAAAGGAAGGCATTTTAAGACCTTATCTAAAAGACTGTAATATTCTTGAGTCTGGGTACTCTCCATACCTTCAATTAATTTTCCATGTCTCCTACTGCAATATTTCTCATGTAAAAATGCAGTAAACACTGTGACTTTATTGTTATTTCAAAGAATTAGAGGGAACCTGGGAGAGGGTAGGGATGGCAGTGGAGTCTGTGGAAAGTGTTTATGCCATTTTCTAAGTTAAGTCAGTTTGGGAAAAGAAGCTTTTCTTGAGGGAGAATAAAGTCATATGAACTACTCCCATAATTACTTTTAATTTTAGATATCTTTAGATATCTAAACAAAAAGCTTTGAGAAAACAACTGCAAGACAGCAGTCATTAACACAGCTCCAGGAGTTCAGGGGAGAGATATTATGGTCCTCTTAATTATACAAAAAGTTTAATGTCCAGTGCTAATATGTGCTTGGCAATGACCTTGAAATGGTCCACCGCCAGAATATGTTAAAGATAGTCTACTCCTGTTTTTTTTTTTTTTTTTTGTGGGGGGGGGGGTAGGAAGTGGGGAGAGAAGGGAGAATAGTAATAGTAATGTTTAGACTTACAGAAGGGTTACTAACAAGTATACTCGGTATATGTTGTGCTCTTGCATCTATCACAGAGCCCTGACTTGAAATTTGAATTCAGCCTTTCATTAAGTATATTAATAAGGGTATAATATTTGCACTCTTTACATAAATAAACATACCATCAAATGTGTTATTTTTCTGCACTGACAGATGGATCACATACACAAAATTACAGTGGATTCTTATTCTGAGCAGCTTTGCACAGTACTCTGCATCCACTCTTGCTGTTTGCTGCATATTCTAGTGCTACCTGTGCCCTGAGCCTAGGTCTCAAGGTAGCTACAGTGTGACATTTTTCTTGAACAGGGTTAGGCAAGACTCAATCAACCTCATTATTCTTCAATTCTTCAAAGGCTTCTATGGCTGTGTCCATTCACTATACTGTTCTCTTGAGCTGTAAATCTGTGCCCAATTATTTTTGTTGTGTGTCATTGAGTGACTCGGTGACACCTATTTTGCATTCCAGTTCTGAATTTATTGTGGATTAGAGACTTTAGGGGTCAACAGGGCTTTGTATAAAAGGGCTGAACTTCCTTTCCCCCTCAATATCTTTGTCTGGGTTTAGTCCCCTTTCTTATTTTTATAAATAGACCTTTAAATGAAGCCTGAAGCTATAAGAAGTTTGTAACAGCTGGTCTAACTGGTAAAATTCCAGAATGTTTATTATATAGAGGAAAACAAGATCCCAAATAACTGGTTTGAGTGAAATTGAGACTTTACTGGTTGGAGACTGGGAAAATCCCAGCTATAGGCTGACCTTGGACTGCCCTCAGAGCTAAAGCTCTGAGAAAGATTAAGCTCATGCTTGGGATGGAGAAGAGAGTGGCTGAAAGTAAAGATGTTTTCCTTACCTAATGCTGCATTATGAACCCCAAAATGACAGTGACAACGAGGGTTTTCCTCACTATTTGTTGGGTCAGATACTTGGGCAGGGATTGGTTGGGTGATTCTTCTATTGCATGTGGTATTAACTTGGCTGATTGTGCCTTATGGCTTCTCTGTATGGTCTCCCTTCCTCTCTCTGAGGTAGTACAGGTTCTTCAGAGAAGTAGAACTAACAGGATGGAGAGAGAGAGAGAGAGAGAGAGCGAGAGAGAGAGAGAGAGAGAGATTGATTTTTAAGAAATTGTCTTCAGTGATTATGGGGGATGACAAGCCTAATATCTGTGGGATAGGCTCCCACACTGGAGACCCAGAGGAGTTGATGCTGCATCTCAAGCATGAAGGCTGGCTTCAGGGACATCTATCTTTTTATTAAAGGTTTCTACTACTTGGATGAGTCTCAGGCAATTACAGAAGGTAATCTGCTTTACCCAAAGTCTACTGATTAAATGTTAATCTCATCTAAAAAAATGCCTTCAAAGCAACATCCAGATGTATTTGACCAAATATCTGGATACTGTGGCCTAGCCCAGTTAACACATACCTTTTGCCATCAAACTCTCCATGTACTGGAGAGTCCAGCCCAAGCTTCTTTACAACATGAGAGCTGGTTACCCAGAGAGAGAAAGAAGAATGTGTCAGGCCTGGACCCAGAAGTCCTAGGACGTCATTCAAATTGCAAGTCTCATCTCATAGTCAAGGGAAAGAAAAAATAGACTCTACTTCATGATGTGAGGAGCAGCATGTGTGGATAGGGAGGGGAGGAATTGTTGGTGACTAGCATCACAGTCTTCCTCCTGGCTACACTTGTCATGTCTCTTCTCTGAAACTTTCATCACATTGCAGCATTCTAGGTTCACATTGCAGTTTTCAAGTTCTAGGTCCAGGATCTTATTATCTAAATTAGATACATCTGAAGTTGAAGCTCTTCAGGTATAGCTTCTCTCTATTCAGAATCTTGATCTTTTAAGAGATTAATATAATCTGTACATCCCTCTCCCCACAACAGACAACGATGAGACAATGATTATTGTATCTCTGGCAAAAGACTTGGCCATTCAAAACAAGGGGAATGGGAAGCACATGACAGTCACTGTTTCATAGCAATTCTGAAATCTAACTGGAACATGTCACTAGTTGCCTCGAATTGAGGGACAAGGAATGTTTCTTGAAAGAGCCCTTGTTCTCTGAATGTGTTTTACTGCTTGACTGTTCTCAGTTACTCTTGGCTGTGTCTTCTAAGGCATCTTTCTTTTCCATAAGAAATGACCCATGTTTGTAGCTGAGTAGCTTTCCCAGCCTTTTTAATGGCAATAAACAATTGGAGGCCTCTTTTCATTTAAAGGGAGATGACACTTCCTTTAAAAATGTTGTGGTTTTTCCATGTGTCCAATTGTATGCCATTTCATTAAGCACAGTCTACTCCCATAATCTCTTTAAGAGACATACTTTCCTATGTTAGACGGAGGGTCAAGGTGCTATGGAACAATATCCTTAAGAACTTTTGGAAGTTTGTATCTTTTGCCTGAATGGTTCTTACAAGAGTTTTAAGAAATATTTTACTGCCACACTTTTCATTTAATATTTATCTGAGGCCATGTTTTACTAGTACCTCTCTGGTTTTAATCAGAGGTTATTTCTTATTCTGAGAACCTTTTGCCATTTGGAAGAGCTAAGAATAAGAAGTAATTTTATTTTCTAAGCCAACAAGTCTTGAGTTGAAATTTCTGGCTTTATTACTTATAATAGGCAGGAGTTTCCTAAGAAGCTTTTTGCTCTGTGTGGTATTGATTAGGTCCCAATCACTTAGCTGCATTTTGTCAGTAGCTTGTCTTGGCCGGAAGGTCCGAGAAAGCCTCACTTACATACCTGGCGCCTCTAAGCTCAACTACATGGCTTCTATTAACACATATAATAAGCTTGGCCATCCTTACAGCATTGCAGCCTTAGACTGGACAGAGTTTGTATATAATGACGGGCTTCAAAAGCATTTATTTTAAATAAGCAAGCCCCACCCCCAATGCAAATATGTTTATAAAGCTTTTGCTTTATTATATTTGCTAATGTCCCCTTAACCAAAGTGAAACATATGATGTCTGTCCAGGAGGTATCCAGCCATGTACTATGAAAAATAGAGACATTTATTGAAAAGATGCAAGAAATATTATATATAAGACAATGATGCCTCTGTCCCCTTCAAAGTAGGCACCTTGGAATTTCACATAGTTTTTCCAATTGCCATCAGCTGCCCTGTTGTATTTTCCTGAATCTCATTGATGATCTGAAATCTCTTCCCTTTCAAAGGTGATTTCAGTTTTGGGAGAATCCAGAAGTCACACAGTGCCAATTGTGGGCTACCGGGGGTAGAGTTACCTGGATGATTTGATGTTTCACCAAAAAATTGTGCATGAGATATAATACATGAGTAGGTACATTATGATGAAGCTGCCAATCACCAGTTGCCCATAACTGCGGCTTTCTGAATCATCCAAGTAGTTTCCATAGAAGAATGTTCAAGCTTAATACAATATTTGATGCAGGTTCATGGCTCTGCTTGCTCAGTCATTTGGATACTATGGCCACACAGCACACATACTCACTCAGTGGTCTCTACTGTCCCCACTGACTAGTACAGTAAAGTCATCATTGTTCTTGCATGCACATTCCAGTCCATTTTCCTCGGCTGACCAGGTTATATCTATGTTGCACAAATTGTTCTTGCTATATTAACAATGGCTGGACTTTTTCTAGACAGACGTCATATAGTTAAGCCAGAATCAGCATATGTTATTCCTACATAAGGTAAGGAATAACAAGAGATAGCATTTATTGAGGGACACCTATGTAACAGTCCCAAAGAGAATAATTTTATTGCCAAGCAGAAAAAGGATTTGTCACCATCTAACATTTATTAGTTGTATGGCTTAGGGAAGATTGCTGTACTTGTAAGCTTTTTGTTTGCTGCCTAAAAAATGAAAAACATGAAGTATATATTACTAGATTTTTATGAGAATTGTAAACAGACACAGACACAGACATGATGCTTGCTCACATACACAATGTACCCACAGTAGTACTCAACAAATAGTCACCACATTTTTAGTAATGCATTTGGCAGAACAGCAGTCAGATATAGAATGGACTGACTGTGGCTTCACCATATCAAGACTAGACTGTAATCAGAAACAGGGCTTGCATAAGTCAAGGTGATTAAAGGCAAAATGTAGAAGGAAAGGTGGGCATAAGAGAACATAAGTCTTGGCCAAAAGCTGATGGCCTTGGTGTAGATGAGAATTTGAAATTAGGAATCAAAGTAACATGGGAATGCACAATAATGATAAAAATTGGAACCAGAAGTCAGAATTCTATGTGGTTCAAAATGTTGGGGTCAGAGGAATTGGAGGAGATGGATGAATAAGCATCTAGCCAGTCTATGCAACAGTGGCTGCAAAATAGGAATAGAGGACTTCCAGTCAAGATGGAGGTAAAGGTAAACATGCTTCACCTCCTTCCACAACTACAGAAAAAATTACAACTAGACCTCAAAACAAATAACACCCAGAACCATCAGAATATCAAGCTGTATGGAAGTCTGACAACCAAGGATTAAAGAAGTCACATTCATCCAGATGGGTAGGAGGGGTGGAGAGATGTGGAGACATGGTGTGGTACAGAGGCAGCAGAATGGGTACTCCCGCATTCATATGTGGTGGATAAAAATTGGGTGGGATACCTCAGGAGCGAGGCATCCCAGCACCAGGCCAAATAACACTGCCTATAGTTCCAGTGCCAGGAAGATAAATTCCCATAACTTCTGGCTGTAAAAACTAGTGGGGGTTGAGGTGGCAGAAGAAACTGCTGGATTTTCAGGACACTCTAGGTGAAGGATCCACAAAGACTTAGAACATATGCAGACCTACCCCTTCTGGGATTTGGCACCAGGGCAACAGCTGGAAGGGCACTAATCACACAGGGCGAATGCCAGGCAAACCTCCAGAAGCCAGGCAGTGGTATTGTCCCCTCCTCAAGCCCTTCCCCCGTACAGAGCCAGAAAGTGTTGAAGCAGGTTACCATGCCCTAGTGATTACCTAATGCTTAGCCCCACACAATTATAGGTGCCTTTTCTACCATAAGTCATGCTACTAAAACAGGGAGTCAAAGCAACTCTACCTAACACACAGACACAAACACAGGGAGGCTGCCAAATTGAGGAAACAAAGAAATATGGCCCAAATGAAAGACAAGAACAAAATCCCAGAAAAAGAACTAAATGAAATAGAGATAACCAACCTATTAGATGCAGAATTCAAATCACTGGTTATCAGGATGCTCAAAGAACTCATTGAGTATGGAAACAGCATAAAAAATGACCCAGGAAGAAATGAAAATTACATTAAGTGAAATAATGAAAAATCTACAGGGAACCAGCAGTGGGAAGGATGAAGTTGAGATTCCGATCAAAGATTTGAAACATAAGGAAGGAATAAGCATTCAACCAGAAGATGAAGAAAAAACAGTTCAAAAACACAAGGATGGTGTAAGGTGCCTCTGGGACATCTCCAGACATACCAACGTTCAAATAATATGGATGCCAGGAGAAGAAGAAGAGTGAGAAATTTAAAAATTATTTGAAAAAATAATGAAAGAAAACTTCCCTAATTTTGTGAAAGAACTAGACTTACAAGTCCAGGAAGCACAGGGTCCCAAACAAGATGGACACAAAGAGGACCACACCAAGACACATCATAATTAAAAAGCCAAAGGTTAAAGATAAGGAGAGAATCTTAAAAGCAGCAAGAGAAAAGCCGAGCATTACCTACAAAGGAGTTCCCATGAGACTGTCAGCTGATTTCTCAAAAGAAACTTTGCAGGCTAGATGGGACTGGCAAGTATTCCAAGTGATGACAAGCAAGGACCTACAACCTAGATTACTCTATCCAGCAAAGCTATCATTGAGAATAGAAGGGCAGATAAAGTGCTTCCCAGACAAGGGAAAGCTAAAGGAGTTCATCATCACCAACTCATTGTTATATGAAATGTTAAAAGGGACCTGTTTAAGAAAAAGATCAAAACTATGAACATCAAAATGGCAACAAATTTACAACTATCAGCAACTGATCTAAATAACAAACTAAGCAAACAACTAGAACAGGAACAGAATCATAGACATGGAGATAATTTGGAGGGTTATCAGCTGGGAAGGGAAAAGGGGAGAATGGTGGCATAGATACAGGGACTAAGAAGAGTAATTGGTAGGTACAAAATAGACAAAGGGATGTTAAGAGTAGTATAGAAATGGAGAAGCCAAAAAACTTATATGCATGACCTCTGGACATGAACTAAGAGGGTATTGCTGGAGGGAATGGGGACTCTGGGCAGAGCAGGGAAAAGGGGGATAATTTGGACAACTCTAATAGCATGATATAAAATATATTTTTAAAAAGTTGGGGTCAGGAAATTCTTATTAATCCAAACCAGATATTAAAGTTAAAGGTAGTCAGATGGAAATAGGGGGCCTAGGCCAGGTAGCTAGGACACAGAGAGTCGGAATGCAGGCAATACATTTAGGCAAATACTTAAGGTCCCAGAGGAAGAAAGAAGTTTGATAGTTTGCAAAGTTGCTAAAGGCAGAGACTCCAAACCTGATTATAAAAAGTAGAATTTGGACTCAAGATATGGGCAGATCTTAGCCCACAGGCAGAAAAGACATCAGGTTAGAACAGCGATGGGACAGACAGTTTGGTTGCTCCTAACATTGGAATCATTTTAAATTTCTATAGGATTCTAGTTGTCCTTTCAATTATTTTAATTATCTAGTCTCTATCTGTTTGGGAATATAATAGTTTCCTAGTGGGAGGACTCCCATAATAGACATATCAGGCTTTAAAACTGTCTATGTCATCTGCAATATCCATGTGGCTCAGAAAAGAAATGCTGTCTCTACCATTTTGTGGTTCAATGGCAGAATAGTCCATTCTTTGGTTATAGCAATTTCTTCTTTATATGTGTTCTTACCCAGAAGAAAGCTGGAATTACCAACCCTACTCTCTGAGGCTCAGGTGCAGAAGTCAAGAGTTTCCTGAATCCTTTTGAACATTTTATCTTTCCTCATGCTGGCTAGTATTTCCATTTCAAAGTTTATGCTATCTTATAAAGTCACTTAGTACTTTTGTTTTTCATTGAAATATTCTAAAGAGAATAAAATAGAATCATTTAAAGTTATATTTAGACAAAACAGATTTCCTTCATTAAAAAAGAGAAATTTAAAGTGACATTGAAAATAAATATGTTTTAAAAAAGATAGAAGCACACATTCTTGCAGTTCTTGCTGAGGAGGATAGGTTCTTTCTTACCATTAGACCCATTACAAAAATTTAATTAGTTTCCTTTAAGATTTTGATTATGAATTTATCTTAGGCATTTGTAGGAGGGTATTTTTAAATGCTATTTTAATATAATATGCATTTCAGAGGTTTTCTGAGAATTCTTAGTGGTAGATCAACACACAACTATTTCTGCCCCATAGTCAAATTCGTAGTAGTCCCTCCTTCCAACACTGATGTCACAGCGACATTTCTGTGGGTGGCTCTGAGAGTCAGTAGCCTGAAGATCTATAGCATTTAAATATATAGATTGAATTGTTAATGTCAATTAAAGGTTTCTGTTTCTTTATCCATTTTTTAGACTTTGGTCTAAGGAGACTGTCAACTAGAGTAACTAGTTTTTAAAAAAGTGCTGTAATTTATCTTTTTCAAGATCAAGTCATCATTTAGGAAATAAGATGTCTACACACTGTCCTGATGCTGATTTATGTCCTAGATCAGAGGTCAGCAAACTTTCTGTAACAAGCCTGATGGTAAATATTTGCAGCTTTGTGGGCCAATTTCTGTGATAAATCCCTAACTTTGCCATGTGATGCAAAGCCATATAAATCGGACTTGTGTTTTACAAGGCACACTTTTTGCTATTGTTGATGTAACCGAGATAATAATATATTTTAGTTTGAATTTATTTTAGATTGTACTAATAATCAAATGTTTTTCTATTGTTTATTTTTGAGGTTTAAGAAATTATTACTATGTGTAAAATTGAATAAAATAAAAAGAACTTAGAACTAAAAATTAATCTCAAAATTGCATATTACTTAGCTACAATTTGTTGCAGGAAAACACTTAGTCTATATATTATACTATTTAAAAGGGGTATGGCATTTCACCATATCCTTATAAATACTTCATGCCAAATAAAAAAAATTACATAGCTTTCACCAAAAGGCAATTTTATGTCACTTCAAATCTACATTTGAGTAAATAAAGTTTTAGAAATAAAATCAATGTGTCTATGAGTTTGGGGCTTTAATGGCTCCTAAGTTATTTGGCATCTCCAGTTCATATCATTTATTAGTATTTAATCCCAGCTGATAATGGTATCTGTCAGCTTCAATGTTTATGTAGAAAAAGCAGGATTTATTTAATGTTGAACACATGTGGAAGCATGGGTTCAAGACTTTAAACCAGATACCACCCTCAATTCTCCAGGCTCTCTCTTTGGTCCTCAGAATTAGGGCCCAGGGCTGTAACAATTTGTCCATGTTTCCTTCTTAATTACCTATTGCAACTGAAGTATAAAAATATAATTGCTCGCTTCATATCAAATTGTGAAATAGGGCATTAAGCACACACAGTGTTGGAAGCATCTGCAACCTTTTCAAAAGTGTCTAGAAGAAATCTCTTACCTTATTCATGCCACGTATTAAAATTGGACACACGGCAATAAAATGGACTATACCCCAAAGATAATATATTCAGATTAAAAAGGGTAGAAAAAAACATGGGAAGGAAGAAATGAAGTTTAACTCGGTGAAGAAATCCACCTCCTCCCCACCAAAGCCTATTTAACATGAATGAAATGGCGTACAAAGCTTTTAGGTGTGGTCACTAAACCTCTCTAATTAATGCAATAGGAACAAGAACAAAACGGACAAAGAACCAAGTGATCCATGCAATAGGCTTTTCCAAGATGAAGCAAAAGAACAAAATGAGGCAAGAAGAAGTATGCAGAATAAATTCGTCATGAACAATGCCATATTCCGGCCCACTGTGCTGTGTTCAGCTTTCTTAGTGTATTTGCATTTGACTGTTGTTACTTAGTGAGAAAATAACATGCTAGGAAAAATCCTGCCTGACCAACAAAATGTCTACAGCATACCAAGATTAATTCCTAATTTATCAATTCTCTATTGATTGACTTGCATACAGAAACATGTAGCAGAATATATTGTGTTTATCGTGTGCCAGGCACTGTGTAAACTACATTCTTTGTCTCACTGAATCTTCACAATAAATGCATGATATGTGCGTTAGTGTCATGTCCATTTCACAAATGAGGAGACACATAGAAGTTAAATTACTTGCTGAAGACTTTGAGGAAATACATAACAGTTCATTAGAGATATGACTGAATAATTCAAATTTTCAGGAGGAGGAAGAAAGTGAATTCCCCGTTACAGCCTTTGGAAATAGGATATTAATCTTAATTCCTGTAATGCTTTCTGCAAATATTACTTTCTTAGAAGACTTCCAGGGATTCCTATTTAAAATTACTCAATTTCTACACTCCAGACTTTCTATCTACTTTCCCTCTTTTATTTTTCTCCTGAACAGTTGAAACTAATTTTCCATACAGTTCACTTATTTATATTGTTTATTCTTGCCCCACATTAGGGAAATATTACAAAGGCAAGAAATTTTGTTTCTCCTTACTGTATTTCCAGAGCCTAACACAGGCAATCAATAAATAATTGTTGAATTGGTGAATGGATCAAGTAATTTATCTTAGATAAAATTCTAAATTAGATTGTGAGAAAATTTCTTGTGAGATTTTAGAAAAGAAAATGGTGATCATAAGGAGTTGTATTAGGTTACTAATAGCAAAGAATATCAGATTAAACTAATTTTGTTTGTCTATAGGACCGGTATATCAGAGGAGTGCTATGCCCTCTGTCTACCTGGATTTCAGCAAGCATTGATAAAATCTCCCATATAAATTTCCAGTTGAGGTGTAGAAAGGCAGTTGATGGTGTCACTAAAAACAGTAATGACCGAATGACTACAGTCATAAATCAATGTCTGTTTTGAGAGAGTCCACCAGTAACTGATCAGAAGATTTAGTCTTTTGGTCTCTTCAGTTCACCATTTTGTTTCATTTTTATTGGCATTAATTGTATAAGGAACTAATCCATCGATGAGGCAAAAATGAGAACAGCTAATGCTTTCATTAACAAAATCATTATACAAAAAGTACTTGACCAACCAGAGCACACAGGTAAATATACTAAAATAAAACTTAGAATGTGAAAATATAAAATTCTAAAACACCAAGGAGATAAGTACTAATTAATGTTGCTTAAGAAACAGTAGGGGCTGAACTGAGACCTAATTTGATAGCAACTGGAGATTTAGGTGGTTGAAAATATGTATGAATCAATAATACGATGTGAGCCTCTCTCCTCACAAAAATATTCATTCATTCTTTTGTTTCATGAACAGAACTGGGCCTGAACCAGGAAGGCAGTGATTTGGCTCTGTATTTGTATCAGTTCCCTCACATGTAAAACTGTGATGCCAGTCCTGGGGAATTCACTGCAAGGAAGACATAGAGAAGCTTGAATATATTAAAAACTTGCTATCATTGTGGAGTGAGCAGTCAAAACTCTATCACGTGAAGCTGCGGCTCCAAACTTGTCACCTTCTGATATACTTTTTATAACCTGCATGGTTTTTTTTTAGAAATTTAAATTAGTAGGTTTCAAAATGAGTAGATGTCTCATTAAAATATAGATTTCTGGGTTTTGCTGTTACATTCCTACATGGAAACCAACCATGGAGAAAGCAGTGATTCTGTCTTTGTACTCCTCGAAGCTCACTTTATTCATTGGCTTTAAATTCTTGGTCCTTAAAGTAATTTGGGTGCTTAACCCCTGAAGGAAGGGCCTGGGGTATGCATGGCCAGTAGACAAAGTTGGAGGTGAGAGAGACAAATATATCTGGGGGGCTCTCCTGAGGCAGAGCAATTAGACCCAATTTGGGTGACTAAGAGAGAGAACCCAACACCTAGGACCAATTATAGAGCAGAAAAATCCCATTAAATATATAGAATAACTTTCTCACAGTGATCTGAGACTTGCTGTATTTTATTCCTCTTTGGTTCATCTGTACGGAGAAGCATTTCTGACACGTATTAGCATTCAAGGATTACTTACTGAGTAAATGAAGTAAAACAGTTTGTGAGTGGTGAATTCCCTTCCAGGAGCTACTAGAATGGCAAGCTCTTTGAGAGCCCTGCCATTTGTTCATTTAGTTTACAGATGTGTCCAAGCATCTAGATCAGTTCAGCCACATAGTTGATCCTCATGGACTAATTGCCACTCCCATGATTGGAGATATTCAAAGGTAGAATCATAGTCTATCAGCAGTGTAAGAAAAGTCAGTATCTACACATGTGGGGTGTCATGGAATAAGGGGAATATTGAACACGATGGCATTTACAGTCACTTCCAATCCCAAGAGTCTGCCAGGCAAGTGACATGAAATGAAATTATATATTTTATATTAAATATTAAAGATAGTAAAAGTAAAATGTGTATGTATAGTCACGAACTTTACCGAGAGGTAAAGCATTTGGGCAATTATTTATTTCTGAGATAAACAAGTAAATAATGTTTTAATTGAAATAACCAATTGCTTAAGATTTTTCTGATATTTGCTTCTATCTTATATACCTATTGATGTTCATGTTTATTCCGCCTTTCAGCTATTTTGTGCCAGCTGAGAAATTGTTAATCATTCCTATGTGATAAAAATACATTTTTATCTACTGATATTTTTAATCTAAGCCAAATTGTCTTGAGGTTTGGAGTTATTTGTTATTCTGTCCTGCAAGGAAACCAATGATAACAAATCAAGCCATTGGGAACTGATTACAATTTTCATTGTTTGGGGTGGTTACTGAGGGTGATATTCTGAAAAATAATTTTATAACCTGGAAAATAATATTTAGAGGCCGAAATGTGACAAAAGAACAAAATTAAGTATCTAGTGTTCACATTCTTGTTGTAAAAATTCTATGTACTTTTTGTTATGAAGCGCCAGCAGTTTTAATATTCTCAAAATCAAGAAAAGGGAGAAATTGTTTTATAACCTTGAAGGAAAGAAAAGCTGAAAGCCCTGATTTTGAGTGCCTAGGATGAATGTATTTAGAAAAATGTCCTGAGGGAATGTACGCTAACTATGAAAAACAGTAGCTTATTAAATTCTGGAAAACTTTCAGTTTCTTTGAAAGGGATATGGTAATTAATTTTGCTGAATGTTATTTAAAAGGGGTAACACTTTTCTCTGAGTTTTTAGCTTGAGGACAAAGAAATAAAAGCAACACCTAATTGTTTAAAGGTTAGTGGACACTTGGTGGTGGGATTTGATCTGTGAATCGTCATTTTTACAGCACAGGTAATGAACAATGGAAAAATTCCTGCCACAAAGCAATACCACATACCCTTAGAATCCTGCGTCGTCGTCGTCATCATCATCATCATCATCATCGCTATGTGTTAAATATGCACAGCTACTATCTCTGAGGAGCACTTTGTAATTCATGAATTTGTTTTAATTACTTCTCACAGCTTCATTATAGGACACGGTGAACATACAGCTTTCAGCCCAGGTACAGAGCCAGCTTTAGGAGCAATGGTGACACAGGCACTACTTTATTGCGGTGACTCTTCTGCTTGCTGGGACCCCACCTCCATAACCCCCGTGTGTACATTTTCCTACTGATTTCTTAATATCAACATCTTTCTGATTTTAAAAATAAATTTTTAGTGTTTCTGTTTGAAATTAGTTTTACACAAGCTTAATATATTGAAATTATGATGTATCTTAATTCCCTTTTAGTCTATAAATTTCTCTGCTCTCTGTTATCACTAATTTTTTTGACGAAAAAAGTAGGTCATACATCCAAGAGTTGTCACAGGTTGCATTTTGCTCATTGCATCTGGTTTTTCAGGATAGTCACCTGTCTCTTGAATTTTCTATAATTAGTAGTTAAATCTAAAGGATTGTTAAATAACTTACATTTCATAATTTTGGAAAGATAAACTTGGAACTGTTTATTCTCAAATTTTTATTTACTAAATACATGAAATGCTAATTATAATTATTTTCAGTGCTTTTGTTGCTGTTAGCAACAAAATTAGATGTAACACATCTAATTCTCTCTTCATAGCCTCAGCCTTTGTGTCCTTCCCCTTAGATTTCTTATCACTTTCTGTGCCTGCCTCCTATTTCCATTTCCTTATCTCTGAACCTTCTTCCTATTCACCTCCACATTTCTTTCCAGCACTATGTGCAGAGGGAAAAGAAGCAAATTAGAAATAATGGGATGCAAAAATTGAATGGGGATGGTGAGTCAGGGAAATGGACACTTTTTTTTTTCTGTGTCAGAAGGCACTAATGTTCACTAGTTGGTTCTTTGGTTTCAAAATCGTACATTGTGTATAATTAGCTTTGAATGTGAGTGACCTAGATATCCTAAGATAACAATTTAAGATAATTATTGTGCTGTTTTTCCTTTTAGTCTGTTAGCAATATGTGTGTTTGTATTATTATAAATTTTAAGAACATGCTATAGCTTATTGGCTTTTTCATATTGTGTTTGACAGAATGCTATCTAAATTTCTTCAATAAATTATTTTTAGCAACAACTTAGTACTTATAGCTATATTTTAAAGGTCACTTCCTTATAGTTAGAGAATTTTGGGTTGTCTCAAAGTTTTTATCCTTAATCATGTAAAAAGTTATACTTTGTTCAAAACTTGGGCCTGCATTGGTGACAATTTCTTAGGTTAACTTCCATAGAAGTGATATTCCTAGGTTAAAGGGCATGAATTGTTTTTAAGGCTCTTAATGCACACTGCTTTCATCTTTTGTTCCCCTAACTGTATATAAGCTCTTGATTCATTATAATATTAATATCACTTTAAAAAGTTGTCAATATAATGGAGCAAAAATTGAAACATTAATGATTTCATAAAAATGTATTACTAGAAGGATAACTAAATTTTTTCTGTAATTTTGTTATGTTCTGGGCTAATTTCCCATTAAGAGAATAGCATTTCCCTTACTAATTCATAAAATAATTTAAGTATTAAGCATATTAACCAGTTACCATATTAGATTCTAATATTTTCTCACTTTAACATTTATCTGAAGTTTTCTATATTTTTATAAATGGAAGCTCATATCATTTTAAAATTAATTTAATTTGTGATTTTCCCCATTGTTGTTATGCTTATAAATACTTCCTCATCAGAAGATCAATTAAATGTTTACTTATATTTATTTTATGGCTTACTTTATGTGTTAAAAGCACTTAACATAAAATTTACCATTTTAGTGGGAATTTTTAACCGTGTGGGTAGTGCAATAGTGTTACTTATGTGTGCATATATTGTTGTGCAAGAGGTCTTGAGAGCATTTTTATCTTACAAAACTGAAACTCTGTATTCATTTAGCAGCAAATTCCCTTTTCCCTTTCCCCAGTCTCTGTCAACCACCATTCTACTCTGAGAGTTCAATATTTAAGATACTTCATACAATAAGAACCATTTCATATTTGACATTTTGTTACTAACTTATTTCACTAAGGATAATTTCCTCAAGATTCATCCATCTTGCATTTGACAGAATTTTATACTTTAAGGCTTAATAATACTCTTTGTATGCATCATATTTTCTTTATCCATTCATTTGTTGATGGATATTTGTTTTGCTTTCACCTCTTGGCTACTGTGAACAGTTATGAGCATCAATGTGCAAATATCTCCTCCAGATCTGGTTTTCTGTTCTGTTAGATTATAGCTTGTTTCAGTGTAGGCTTCCCTCAGTTTAGGATGCCTGAGGTACTTTTTGTTCTTGGATTTGGATGTTACTTTCCTTCCTTAGAATTGGGAAGTTTTTCAGCCATTATTTCTTCATATATCTCTCTGTCCCCTTTTCTCCTTCTTTTTCTGGAACTTCTATAATGTGTAATCCAGTCTACTTTGTGATATCCCATAAGTTTCTTAGGATTTCTTCATTTGTTTTTCATTCTTTCTCTTTTCACTCCTTTCATGTGGTAATTTCAAAGGACCTGTCTTTGCAGAGTCTTTCTTCTGTTTGATTATATCCATTTTTAAATCCCTCTAGCAAATTTTTCAATTCAGTTCTTCAGTTCCAGAATTTCTGTTTGAATATTTTTATAGTTTTTGTATGTATGTTGATATTCTCATTTTGTTCATGCATGATTTTTCTGTTTTTATTTATTCTATAGTGTCTTACAGCCCATTGTAGCACATTATGCTTCTTTAAGACTTTTTTTTATTACTAGGTCACTCAGATATTTCCATTTCTTTCTTTTTTTTTTTTTTTTTTTTTTTTTTTTTTTTTTTTTTTTTTTTTTTTTTTTTTTTTTTTTTTTTTTTTTTTTTTTTTTTTTTTTTTTTTTTTTTTTTTTTTTTTTTTTTTTTTTTTTTTTTTTTTTTTTTTTTTTTTTTTTTTTTTTTTTTTTTTGAGATGAGAATTTTTTTTTTATTTTAATTGTTGTTCTTATACAATCTTCTGTTTTCTACTCCCATCACGTCCCTCCGCCCCAGCCCTCCCCAGCTCCCTTCCATTTCCACCCCCCCACCCAGCTTTTGTCCATATGTCTTTCATACTTGTTGCTCTAATCCCTTCCCCTTTTCCCTGGATATTCCTATCCCTCTCCTCTCTTGTTCTCAATTTCAGTGTCTTTGGTTATATTATGCTTGCTTGTTTGTTTTTTTGATTAGGTTCCTGTTAAAGGTGAGATCATATGGTATTTGTCTCTCACCTCCTGGCTTATTTCGCTTAGCATAATGCTCTCCAGTTCCATCCATGCT
>PVKU01005474.1:0-25561 GCA_004027475.1 Anoura caudifer
GCTCGCGCACACACACACAAATAGCGACCCAAAGCTCCCTGGGCCTCCCTTCGGCAGCGGCGGCTCCTCTGCAGGGCTTGGCGTCCTGGCAGAAGCCCGAGAGCCCGAGAGAGAAGCCCTGCACCAACCAACGCACGCACAGCCCTCCCCACCCCTGCCCACGGCCAGTCTTGGTGGAACTCCTCCTTCTTTTCGTCTGCCAAGGAGCAGAATGAGAGCACGAGGCCTCGAAACTATACTCACTGAAGGCTTTTTAAAATAACATTTCAATGCCAAAACACAGCAGATCGCAGCGACTCCCTGACTTGTAACACGAAAACCGGATTCCTCAAATACTCCACACCCATCACTGCAAAGACAAAAGGTGGCCCAGACAGGTTTTGTTTTCGGAATTCTTGTGTTACCCAAACCTTCCAAGGTGCCTGTTTAACTCCCTGCTACCTTCAGGTGACAACTAGGAATGTAGATTTCATTTGTATGATGACACCAAAACACCTAGGTGAAAGGTCAAAGTTTGGTTTCCACACTGCAAAAAAAAAAAAAAAACTCCAGACATTTCCAAATACCCAGGTGTTCGATAACCAGCGGAATAAACATCCAGAAGCTGGAGGGGAAGAGTTTTACTCCGTGCCAAGCTGATGAACACTGTGTCCATGTACTAATGAGTAGGGCCAAGGTCTCCTTCCACGGGTGTCAGGGCCCGGAAAAGCAGCAAGCCCTTTCACCACGGCCTTCATCGAGACGCCCCATGGACCACAACACGACAGAGACCAACTGTCATCATGACACATAAAACCTCCCTCTCCCGGGCCAGACCCCAGGGGCCGGCAGGCGCCTGGGGATTCCCAGCCATCCCTGCTTGGATGTATGCACACGAACTGAGCTCACACATGTCCAGGGCCGTGGTCCCGACGGCTGCTTATCACCACACAGATGGGGAGGGAGCCAACACCTGTTTAATGCTTAACCACCGAGAAGTTTGCTTTTCAGGAGGTGTCCACAGGACAGGGCGGGGCGGGCTCTGTCTAGGCAGCAGGAGAGACTCTTCCCTACTCTCAGCTCACAATCCATGGATCCCTCCGGAGGACACGGGAAGTGAACGGCAATATGCAAGGCTGTTCTGTTAGCTGTCGGCTCCCTGCAGACGCTCAGAAAGGTGCCCAGGGAACAGAGTGAGCACAGGGTACCCACTGCAGGTCCACTCCCAGGTGCAGATCCAAAGGAGCTGAAAGCAAGGACTCAAACAGATGCGTGGGCACTGATGTTCACGGCTGCATCGTGCACAGTGGGCAAAAGGTACAAATAACCTAAGTGTCCATCAACAGATGAACCGATATGCAAAATACAGTCTCCCCATAGGACGGAATATTACTGAGCCATAAAATGGAACGGAGCTCCGAGCCACACAACAACCTGGCTGAACCTTGAACGTCTGAAGTGAAATAAGGCAGATACGAAAGGACAAACACCCTATGCTCCCACCGGCGATACCCAGAACAGAGACAGAAAGTAAATTAGGGGTTTCTAGGGCCTGGAGTGGAGGGGGAGGAGGAATGGAAAAGTACAGCTTACTGGCTACAGAGCTTCTGTTTGGGGAGGTAAAAAAGTTTGAAAAATAAATGAGAAATTGTATGTTATGTATAGTTTACTATAACTAAAATAGCCCCAAGTTTGCTCGCAACAGTCCACCTTGGCCCATCTGATAGCAACACGCTCTTGGGACATGCTTCTCATTTATCATAACTGATCTCCTAACACATGGACCCGCATGTGAAGAGAGCTGTTTAGTAAGAGCTGGAATTCAGTGCAAAACGGCCTGAGCCCAAATAGCAGCAGCCACAGCTAGGAGCCAGGTGACAAGCCTCATCTATTAAAAGGGGCAAAATGACAGCACCCACTTCTCCGGGCTGGGCAGGGGACCACGTGCATGGAGCACTGGAGGCAGGTGACACTGTCAAGACACAGGCAGGACGGTCAATCCATGCTGGCTTCCGCATCACAGACCTCTTGATCTGGGATTGAAGCTGAAATGTCTTGGCTGAGAAAAAACTGAACAAAATATCACAATATCGACGAGTACATTAACAGTGGTATTTCCAAATGAGCAGACTTTGGGGTTAAGCATAACACTGAATCAAAAGTCTTTCTTTAAGATGAGCCCTGGCTGGTATAGCTCAGTGGATTGAGTGCCAGCCTGTACACAAAAGGGTCAGTGGTTCGATTCCCAGTCAGGGCACATGCCTGGGTTGCAGGCCAGGTCCTGGTGGGGGGTACACGAGAGGGAACCACACACTGATGTTTCTCTCCCTCTCTTTCTCCTTCCCTTCCCCTCTGTCTAAAAATAAAATCTTTTTTTAAGTCTTTAAAATGATATTTAAGTAACCTAGACAATGTAAATCTAATTAACCTACTCACCAAAGCAACCAGTTCAGTTGTGATTATAAGAACGTAGTTTTTTTTTTTAAGTTGTCTTTTCTCAGATCTGCAATATACCTGGAAAGTAACAGTCTGTACACTAGGCCCACTGAGGGGCTCTGTGGGAACCCCCGGGTGCCCAAAGCCATGAGCTCCAGCACCAGTTCCACGGAGGGATTTGTCCCAGGATCCCTCTTGGTTCTTAGGCATTGAGTAATGGCGTGAAAGATGGTTTCTGAGAATACTCTTCCCTTCTGTGTCTAAGTCATTAACTAAGAAGGAGCTGGGAATTGAGGTGGTCTATTAATTATCCCAGTCCTCTCCTTGCTTTTCTGCATTAAACTGTAATAACTGTTCAGAGTCCCATGAAATATCTAACTATAAAGGTAACCTCTTTATTTAAAAACAATCTGTGCTATTGTTTAGGATGAAAAATGGTTAATGCTGCATTATAGTTATGATACTGGGTTGGCCAAAAAATTAGTTTAGTTTTTTTTTTCCATACTGTGGCTCTAGTGGTGCTTAGTTCTCTTTAATTTCATTCCAAACAATTTTGTTAGACTGTATTGTGACAGCTGTTCTTATTAGCATGCATTTAAAAAAACTGGTGGCATATCAAAATTGGTGATTTGGGAGGCAGCCATTTTAATATCAAAGACAAGAGGAAGATATGCAACATTTTTTGGAGTATTGTGCTTTATTATTCCAAGAAAGGTAAAAACGCAACTGATATGCAAAAAAAATATTGGTGCAGTATATGGAGAAGGCGCTGTGACTGATTCAATGTGTCAGAAGTGGTTTGCAAGCTTTCTTGGTACTATTGTCATTTCAACCAAATAGCTCTTTGCTGTGGGGCTGCCTTTTGCATTGGAAGATGTTTAGCAGCTCCCCTGGACTCTACCCACTAGAAGCCAATAGCGAGAGACAGCTGACATACTCAAAATATCCAAATCAACAAAGTTCTTGGTGAAAATGAAAAATGTCTTTTATTCTATGGAAAAAACTAAATGAACTTTTTGGCCAACTCAATACTAAATCAGTTCGAGAGCTGGAAGGAATCAGAGGTTCAAGAGGATCGTGCCAATCTACTCATTTGAAGGACAAGTGACCTGAAACACAGTCACTTAAGTAGGTGGCTGGGCGCCCTGTGGGGCTCAGGCACTGGTGTGATTAGGGAGGCACCGTTCTGCTTCAAGTCGAGCTTTATCATGCTACATTAAGTGAATAACACCCACCCAGCCCGTGCCCACATGCTAGGAAAAACAATAATTTGACTCTTAATCACCGAAGGACAGCACAGCATGAGTTCTTTGATGAGTAGGAGTAAACAGCAAAATCCCAAATAGCTCTATCGGTCATTTTAATTAAATAAAACGAGCTTTCTGTCCCATTCCATAATTCTCTCTGATTTTTTTTTGCGCGTTTTTTTCTGTTCCCTTCTGCCTTCATTGGCCACGTATGCGTACCATTTCACAACAAGCTGAAAGGCAATGGATGAGGGCCAAGGTGCCGATGCATAAACAGGTAGAAAGAACGAGGCAGGCAGCTGGGCTGCCAGAGCACCGCTATGGTTTATGGGATGAGATGTACGAAGAAAAAAAATATCACAGAAATAACACACAGTTGTTTGCAGAAACTCTCAGGTCTGGTTTTCTGGAAAAATACACCTTGGAAAACTTGACACCTCCTTCTTTCCCTAACTACAGTGGCAAAGGGCGGCAGTCACAGGTGAGAGGCACTGAGACATCAGGCCATTGCATGTCAACTGGGCCTCTTGGCTTTGAGGGGAGTGCTGAGCAACAGAAACGACAAACTGTCCAAAAGGACCCCCTCAGGTCAAATGTGCAGAAGCATGGTTCTTTAAAAGTTTAGGCTGGAGAAAACGTTTAAGTAGCTTATATGGAAACATCCAAGGGGAAACCGCAACCACCCATCAGAGGCTATGCTCCCACCTCTGCTCGGCGCATGCCCCGAGGAAGGGGCCCTGGGAGCTGGGCGCGGGCCTGGGCCTGTGGGTGGGTGTCGGTCTCTCTGACCTCCCACGACCTCACGAACTGGGGGTCTGGGGTGGGTGTGACAGACTGTTAGTTCGGCTTAAACTTCAGGTGACTACATACTCCCAGGAGATGAGAGATCTCCGTCTTGCCCTTTCAAGTCCCAAGGCCTCTGGGCTCAATGACATTTGTTCCCATGCACTCAAATTCCACCTCTCTGTCAACTCCAAAAATGGCTCCAACATGAGGCAGCAAGAATGCTTTGGTCATCCGTGCCTCCACGAAGACGGGCTAAAGGTATTCTGCTGACGGCTCCTCATTTTACTTTCAGAACATGGGTGCCCTTCATTCAGCAGAATGTTGTCATCAGTAATTAAAACTGAACTGCCTGCACCTGTTAAAAATCAAGCAGCGCGTTCTCATTAGGCACCGCAATCTTCCCGCATCTTCCCAATCACCAATGGAGATCTGCAAAAAGCTCCTTCCCCGTAATCATGAGGTTGGTCCTCTTTGAGACCGGGAGTTTCTGGAGGCTCATCAGCCCTTGGCACTTATTTCCAAGGGAGGAAATTCGTTGACCACCAGGATTTTGACCATCATTCTTCTACTTAAGACGTATTTATTACTAAATCATTGGGGCTGCCTCCATTATGCTGTCAGAGAGCATCCGGTGGCCAGAACAAGCCCAGACGCTGCAACGCCTAACACTGTAACTCTTCCTTTACAGCCAGCATCGCCTAATGAAATCTTTGTCTATTCTGTCTTCGGGGGAGGGGGAAAAAAGGCCAGCCTTCCGATCTCACTGCACCTGGTCTGAGGACTGAACTCCGAACAAGGAGACAAATCGCCCTCCTGCTTCTTCCTCTTGGCAGGAGTCGTGGCCGGCACCTGAGGTATGTCCCCTTCCCCAGGGTCAGAGCACCCCCCTTCCAGCAGCTGCCACACAGAAACTCCCCGACATGTGCTCTTAAAAATTTGCTCTTAGACTTTCCCTACCAACTCCTGGGTGCTGGCTTCTAGATGGTGATTTTTCAATGTTAAAACAAAAGCCAAAAATTTTTGCAGAAGAGAACAATTCTTTAAAGGTGAGTAACTGTGTGTGGTATTTCAGGAGAGGGCCGCAGGGCACTCTGGGTGGAGAGAAGCCCATTGAATCACAGCTGTGGTGGGCAGGGGCTCAGTGCCGTCGAAGGTGATGTTGGCTGAGTTAAACGCAGGTGAGAGGAACACCTAGGAAACCCTTCCGGGTCTCTCACTGCCACCCAGAACCCTTCCTGTCTGGTTCTGCAGGGCCCGTGGTCTGAGCTGAAGCGTCCTCTATTCTACCCACTGTGCAGGTTTCTCAGATGACTCCCTGGGATTCCTGTGGCTCCTGATAGTCATACCCTGGGGACATTTCCTCGCCTAGTGACTTGCTTCATAGTAGCAAACAGCAAAGCAGCGGGAGGCGCTCCCATGCCTAGGTCCCAGAAGGCTGGCGCTGCTGTCTTCCGCACACTCTCTCACCGGCTCTTCCTGCCCGCTCACCCTTGGGAAGCCGGCTGCCACAGTGAGGCCCCGTGGCAGGGGACTGGGAGTGGCCAGTGAGGAGCTGAGGGTTCCAGCACCCAACAACCTGCAGGGGAGTGTGGTCCTGAAAGCAACCACATGGGTGAGTCTGGAAGCAGACCCTCCCACCCCACGGGATCCCACGGAGGAGAACCCAGCCTTCACTGAAACCTCGATCCCAGCCCGTGAGAGGCCTGGATGTGAAGGCCCGGTAAGACGCCCCTGGATTCCTGACAGCAGAAGCGTGAGATAATAAACACGGCTGTTTAAAGCCACCACATCTTGGGGTAATCTGTTACCCAGCAATAGGTAACTAATATGTGCATTCATGCTCCAAACCACCAAAGAATTTCATAATAAGGCTCCTGAGGTCTTCTTTATGTAATTATTTTTTTCTCTTTTTAAAAAGAGGGGAAGAGAGGGAGAGAAACATCAATGTGAGACAAAAACATCGATTGGTTGCCTCTCTTACATGCCCCAATCAGGGACAGAACCTGCAACCCAACATGTGCCCTGACCGGGAATCAACCCAGTGACCTTTAGCTTTGCATGACAATGCCCACCCCACCGAGCCACACCAGCGAGGGACAAAGTCTTCAAGTTCTCCCTCTCCATACCAAATAATTTGGCGGTTCCGCATCTCTCCATCTGAGACACCCTTCCTCCAGTCTCAGCCCAGAATCCTTCCCTTTCTCTGAGTGTCCCAAAGAGCCAATGTCACCTCTCCTTGCACATCCACAGGGCAGCGTGCGCCTCTGAGTCCACCCCCATCAGTGCCCTGACCGTCAGCTTTCTTGTCCACCTTCCCCACTGGACAGGGAGTCCCTCCGGGCTGGACCTGCGCTGGACCCAGAGCCGGGACTGTGCCCGCCACAGCGGGAGCTCAATCTGCATTTGCTGAATGGGTGAACTGAGGCCTGAACGGCACCCACAGGCACGGCCAAGGGGCTGGCTGGCCAGTTCCACCCCCCTGGTGAATGAGCGGTAAGACTAACATTTCACTGCAGTCAGTAACGGGCCATTGAGAAGCCTTGAAGACGGAAGACGGGGAAGGGAGATTGCTTCTGTCACCTCTGCAGTACTCTCTCTTCATATGTAATATTTCATTCTCCAGTCACTAATCCAGGTCCCTCCGCTGCTCATGCAACCCTGCCCGAACGCAGCAACTGTACTTACGCTCCTCCAATTCTGCTGCAGTTTTAGTTTTATAGACTATAAAGCATATAGAAAACAGACTCTCAACTTTCGACCCCTCTGTTCTTAAAACGCGCCTCATATAAAGAACAATGCAAATGGGGATTGTACTCGAGAATTACCCGCAAGCCCAGGCTTTTTTTTTTTTTTAAGTAGCAAACATGGAAATGATCAATTATGATCATCACTGGGTTGTTTTCAGTTCCTTCCAGTTCCTGGCTAACTTCTGGCAACTTACAAAATGAATATATAAAACACGTAAGACAAAGACTACGTTGCAAGCATGATTCTACCTTATAACCTCCAATGCGATGCTCCTGTTTAAAGTCCTTCCCGTTTTTCAGCCACCTCATGGTTGGTGTGGGATTTCCCCCAGCCGGACAGCGAAACTTGACCGTGTTGGCAGCAGGCACGGCGTGAAGTCGCTTTTCCATCTTATCCGTGTTGGTCCAATACGGTGCTCCTGTTTTGGAAAACAATGTTATGATGTCATTGGACAGAAAACTTCAGTCCCCATTACTCATCTCCCCCACACGCGATCATTTCCTTCTGTATGTGAATGATCCGACGTTTTCAAAACCTGGGGGTAAGATCTACATCAGGAAAAAGTTTCTGACATGTGATTTGGCTGGAGGCCCCTGGACATGGACTGCTTGCTAGTTTAGGTTTATTAACCAGGGCGGGTGAGGGGGTGGCAGGGGGCAGGGAGGGGCTGAGGTACCTTTTCTCCTTGTTCTTAGTGCCAGAATTTAAATGTGGGTTGAATCATGCTTTAAAAGGCAACTTTATAGACACCGTGACAACACATACACAACAGCTGAGTCCTCCCAAAATGTAACATTTTAGATGGCCACTACTAGGAAATGATCACATATACACACTAGTCAAAACAAGCTGTGCTCCAAACCCATGTCAATGTATCCATCGGAGCCACACTTTCAAGGCTCATCAACACCGCAGCATCATCCTGGTCGGACAGAATCCTTGAAGGCACCATCACTTGCCCAGCGTTTTCTGTGATAGCCACTAACTAAATATATTTTAACTTTTTGTATGCAAACATGTGTTTTTTCCTCTCCAATGCTGGTGGTGAATGCCATAATTCCACCACCATGTCTAAGCAGATAGAATTAACAGGCGGCTGCAGATAAAATATAAAGTCATACCCTCTCTACATAGCCCCAAAGGCATAGGTATGAGTGACTTTTAAACTCAAGAAAGGAGGGAAGTTTTTAAATTTGTCAAACGAAGGGCAGCTTGTCTACACGAGAGCCACAGAGTCCACCTGAGATGCCGCCGTAAATTCTTCACGCTGGCAACACCAGCTAATGACCACTATCGAGTGACTGTCCCTTATCTGACAAGCACAGCCCTAAAAGCTCTCCCATGTTTAACACATTAATCCTGACAACAGTCTGACGAGAAAGGCGTTACTGAGATCCCTGTTTGCAGACAGGGAAACTGAGGCACAGAGACATTAATGAATCTGCCCAACATGACAAAGGTAGGAAGAGATGCAGCCAGGATTCGAGCCCAGATGGTTTGACTCCAGAGCCCACTGTCTTCACCCCACTCTGGTCCATTGCTGGTAAGAACCAGCTGCTCCAAGGGCTTGGAACGCACACCCTCAACCAGCCAGCCTGGGCCAAAAGCACGCAGCCTCCTGTATTCCTGCCCAGAACTTCCACCGAATTCTTGCACAGCATTTAACTTTTCACATGTATGTTTCTGCCTTAGGAAGCAGGGAACCAAAATCCCAGTATCCCCCTAAAAGCATCCTTTAACGAGGCCTAGAACATTCTAGAACATTCCAGAGCACTGACATAGAAGGCAGACTTGGAACTGCTTATTTCAGATGAAGATTAGACTGAGCAACAGCACACTCACTCCCCACAAACCAGATGCAAAAAAGTTGGCCTGGGCAGGAGCTCCGCCCCTGATGTGGGTTTGGCTCCTCCTCCGTTCTGTGGGTGGCGCGGCTCGCTCCTGTCCTGGGGTTAACGATCCCCTTCCCTTAATGGTCAGGCTTCAGCGGTAGAATTAGGAACTGGAGCAACTGCATCCACAATTCCTGCTCCCATCTGCCTCACCCCTGCCCTTGAACCTGCCGTAAAAGGTGGCACTGGGGTCTCTTCACAAGGGCACGCTGCATGCTCTTTCCCTCCACGAGAGGCGGTGTCCACACGACCCAAGACAGAGCAAGGTGAGGCAGAACGGGCCACTCATGAATACCAGAGAGAGGGGCCGCCGGCAGGGAGAGGGCAAGGCAGGCTGAGGGAGAAGGCATGGGGCTGCGTTCTTTCCTCGAACCCAGGCACATCGGCAACTTGGTGGCCCTCTGGCTTCAGAAGGCAAAGGCCCAGAAACACAGCTATTCTTCTGCAGGGTCCGCCGGGGAGTACTCGATTCCTCTATATCACAAGACACCCAGGGCCTGGCACAGACCGAAACAATTCCAATCGCCTTTTAGGTTACAAGGTTCTACTTAGGAAAATCCAGCCGCAGCCACAGCCAGGAAAAAGAAACCACTAAGAGCACAAAATAAATAATGCACTTTGTCGCTACACAAAGACTGTTACAAATCTGGCCTAGACGAAAAAGCGTACCTCAGGTGTCTGCACACATGTCATTTGTTTAAGTAAACACAAAAGCCTATTCACAGGAACCAGCTAAGTATTAATGTAGCGGTGCTTACAGACAGGATCGGTTATAGCGGATCTTGTGGAATGTCTTTTCTTTCTTACATAAAAGAAACCAACAGATGCGTGCTTACAGACCGTTAGGCGTGATTCCGATGTTCCCTAAAATGTCAGAAAGTGGGGTTTAGCTGCAGGCTCTGGGAATGCCTCTCCGTGGCTCTCTCGCTGGGCCGCGCCGTGCCAACAGCGAGGCTGCAACCCACACACAGGATCACCCAGATGCCACGGGCCCGCACAGACCTGGCAACCAGCACCTCTGTCTTGGCACCTGAGGAAGGACTTCAGGGCAAGGGTGAAAGAATTTTGCTGGAATCTCTGGCAGGTGGCCACTTCGCTGGGGGTGAAACTTCAATCATCACCATTGCACCTCTAAGATGTGCCCGTGCAAAGCAGATCACACAGCCACGCAGCAGGGGGTCAGGGCACCGGGCTGCCGGACCACTGCCTCAGAGATCCAGGGTGGGCGGAGCCCTTGTCTAGTCAAGAATGTAGAGACAGATCGCCTACAGGGCTGTCACTCAAAACCTGAATTTAGCCCTGGCTGGTGTAGCTCAGTGGACTGAACACGGGCCTGCAAACCAAAGGGTCGCTGGTTCAAATCCCAGTCAGGGCACATGCCTGGGTTGTGGGCCAGGTCCCCAGTAGGGGGGACACGAAAGGCAACAACACACTGATGTTTCTCTCCCTCTATTTCTCTCTCCGTTACCCTCTCTAAAAAAATTAAAAAATAATAATAAAAAAACCCCCACAAAACCTGAATTCACAACGTTCTCTTTCCCCAAATACCCGTAAGTCGTGACCACACAGCATCAATAACTGAATGGGCTGTCAAGCCACGGTGCCACGTTGTTGAGGTCCCCTGTGTGACAGTGAGGCCCCACCCCACCTTGGGCAAGTGCTGATGTCACCCAGGTGTGATGTGCTTCTTCGTCTAGCCCTTCCTCTAAGATGTCAAGCTCATGGGGTTTTTTTACTAGGCACGATGCTGAAGGGGAGGAATGACTTTATTATTTCACAACAGCTCTTCCTGAGACAAACCAGGTTACGGGACGCTTGACGAACCGGGCGGTGTAGAGAAATGATGACACTGGAGGAATTTTGTGCTTCTGTGTTTCCTTCATCATCAGCAGCCTCATGTCCTCTCCAACCCTCCCCCCGCCTCATCTTCAACACCTCCTGCTACTTCGGCAGCCTGGACACGTGGAAATGCCAGGGCTTCCCCAAAATACAAGGCGGTGGGTGAGACACAAGGACCGACTACCCGGGGAGGCCTCTCTCATACCAAGGCCGGTGAACAGCATCAATAACTGTGATCTGGAGAAGGAATTTGTGTAAATCAATGACCTACAAAGGTGGAGATCGCCTTGGCACGTGGAAGGTTGTTTGTACAGATGTTTACTCAACAACTTTATTTAAAAGGAACCTGCAAGCCAAGACTACATCATGCTGCTTGAAAGAAAGGTATGGCACCCACATTGTACACCTTTCCTGGCATAACCTCAGGGATACGAGAGCCGTGGGGTAAAGCCAATTCACAGAGGAGGAGCGTGAGGTCACCCTCCAGGGGCAGGAGAACGAATTGTACCCAGAAGACAGGTATGGCCCCCTCTGCTCTGGCCTTCTCGGCTTTTCTGACGGAACATGTAGCAAAAGAATGATGCTCTTAGTCACCATATGCTAATGATGAGATTAAAGGAACAGAATCTGCCAAAATAAGCAAGCAAATCCAGTCATCGAGGCAGAGTACACGGAGGCACTCTCCTCTTCTGAACTGAAACAGTCACCGTGTACCAGCGAGAGTGAAGGGCCCGACTTCCGTACAGCAGATGTCTCCCAAGACGCGGCTGGTTAAACAGGAGACGCACGACCCGGCAGGAACTTCTCTCCAAGTTCCCTCCCCTCAGACTTCCTTCACCACGTCCACCCCACAGGGGCGAGTCACCACCCCTTTGTGGGCCACCTCTGTTACTTACGTAAGTTTCCATCACCAAGCTGTTTCCATTCTGAAAAATATTCCTTCCGGTGTCTGCTGGCCAACAAGGGTAGAACACCTGGAAGGTACAACTGGAGTTGACTGTAGCCTGTGGCCTGTCAGGTGGGTGGGTGGGTGGGTGGGCCAGATGAGCAACTGTCAAAAGCTTTGGCTATAAAATGAGGCAGTTGAACTGAATGTTTTGATAAGGTCACTTCCAGTTCTATTGCTCTTTCCAGGCATCTATATTCTGGGCAGATACTGATTCCGTCAAGAAAGGGCAGGATGAGAGGATTTATTCTGACCCTGCAATTTAAACTTAATGAGAAAACATGGGCCCCTGAGCCTGCCCCTACAAAACCCCCTGTGTAGGGGAGATCTGAATTCTGACCTCCAAGGTTTATGGTCTCCTCTCTCCCTGAAATCAGAAAGGGAGAACCCAGCCCAGCAGTTTAAAGGAAAACATGGAATCACATTACCACTGTACCAAAAGCGACCTCAGTGACCATCTGGCCCAACGGCTGATGGGATCAATGTCACCTAAAAGGCTAAGTGATTTGATCAAGGTCACCCGGCCAGAGGCCGGGCTGAGGCTAGCCCAAGCCTCCAGCTCCCTGAGCAGTGCTCTTTTCCACCACTCCAGGATGCCCTTTGAACTCTCCCATGGTAATTAAGTCAAAAGTTCAAGATTTACGTGAGCTGTGGGCGCTGATGACTGCCAACTGTATTTTTATTGATGCGAAAATAAAAAAAGTTAAAAAAAAAACACAGGCTGTTTCAACTCCTAGATTAAGTCTCACAAACTCCCTAAAGCCCCACTAAGGCCTCTGTCTTAAGTCTATAATTAGGGCCTTTAAAAATATCACTAATCAGGACATTTGAATGCTTTGACCCCTGGGTGGAGGGTTCTCTCAGAGAGCTCCCACGCCCACCCCCGCCCCTCCATCCTCGCAACAGACCACAGTTCATTGGGTTTTGGTTTTTCGTAAATTAAGAGAAAACAAATCTAACAAAATATGGAGATATGAGTGAGGATGTAATTATGAGGGGGAGTTGCTTCGAGAAATCTCATTAAAACAACTAACCTGCTGACCAGTGAAGCATTCGGTAGGAAAAACATTACAACAAGCCAGGCAAGTGCAAGGGTGCAGTCCTCTGGGACCCCAGTTGCCCCCTGGGAGTTTCCAGGACCCGCCTTCAAAAGAAAACCCGCCCCCTGTCGTTGGTGCTGTCTGACAGAGGGGGGCCCAAGAAGGGAAAGCTATTCATTCAAGACCACTGGCCAGAGCCCCAAGGCCGGCCTTCCAGCTGAAACACCCAAACCCGTTTGTGATGAGCTTCCCATTCCATGAAGGGATTCCCCAAAAATGTAAGAAGACTGTGCATTTTGGTTTTGTTTGTTTTTAACTTCAACATAACTAAGAAACCAACATTTACCAACTTAGAAATAATTTCTAAGTGAAAATCCCAATTAGAGCAAAGGTGACTGACTATAAACTATTATCAGCAGATTAATCAATGAAAGGAGTTTGAAATCCCAGGCCAAGAACCTCCATTTTCCCTGGTTACTTCCAAACAAATTTGCCTTTCTCTCTGACACAGGTATGGGCATCTGCTACAGGTCTCAACAGGCATGAAACCAAAATAGGAAATTACCTCCACTTGATAGAAAGCACTGCTCCGGCAGCAGGAGTCTCGATACAGCTGTGGCGCTACCAGCTCCCTCTAGTTAAGAAGCCAACCTGAACTGTCAATCATGATCTTCCCAACAGCTAAGTCTCAAGCTCTCCAGAAACATAAACCACTTACACCCAAGTTGGGGCTAATAAAAATCATTCCCACCAAATGGACATCCACGTCAACTTACTTGCTGCCAGATAACCCATTGAGACACCTAGAACAAGGGCTTGTTCCTGTAAATTACACTTACCTTTCCTAACGTATTGAATCAGAACCTTGTAAACCTGCAGCCTGGATGCATTTCGAAATCTGAAATGGCACAGGATTTGAAACAGCAACTTTCTGTCCGGAGAACGGCTGTGTCACCAAGGGGCATGTGTAGCGACATCACTTCCTGGCAGCCAGGCCTCTAGTGACATCACAGGATTGTTCTGCTCAGGGAAATGTCTAGCACCAGTAAGATGTGAGGTCACCAGCTAGTCAGCTGCTAAAACATGACCCGAGAATGCCTTTCACACCTGGGATGGCAGAACTGGACTTAAGATTGAGTGGGGAAAGTTAGATCAATCAAATCAGCGCACGCGGGGGTTTCCACAGCCCGTGCAGCAGGGTGGTGACTGATGCTGTACGTTAAAATGGGTCTTGGGCACCATCAGTTCAGAAAACCTTGAGAGAAGACAAAATTAAACATGTTTTAACTACAGAACACTTCAGAGCTTCGATGATGCTGACGGGCGCTGGAAGTCTGCAAAAAGGGGTCCCAGAAAGAGATGGTTTCCAAATCCACTTCAAAATACAGCTCATTCTGGCAGAGAATTGTTGCAGACCAGCTTATTGTCTTAATGCGGACGGCGTTTTTAATGAGATCCCTCATTAATGAGACGTATGCGAAGACTGGAGTTCCGCAAAGTATTTATTCTCCATCTGGGCTGGTTCTCACCGGCCAGAAGCAGCCCACCGGGAAGCCGGGTTGGAAATACCATGTGACAACACGCAAGAAGAGGCAGAACAGGATCCTCAAAGCCGAGAGGCTGGATCTGCTCGTGGAAATGAGGAAACTCGCCACAGCAGCCCATGGGGGCCCGGGTTTCGTTTGATTGAACTGAAGATTGCCAAACACTCCTCCTGAAATCAGTTCAGGCCTCAGTGTTAACAGATACCAGTGTCATGGCCAAAATTCAACAATCCTGCCTCCGTTTTGGCCATTGTACCATGCTTTCTGTACTCTGCAGAGAATCTACAAAGAACTCTACCTGGCAGGTAGATAAGCTTGCCTTTTGATAGTTGACCACCAAAATAAATGAAAGCATCATCGAGCACACCAGCAGAGGGAATAACCAGCGAGAGATTTTCAAGCCTCAAGATACAGACCTGACATCTACCCACCCAGAAAGAGAAAAAACAACACTTCAGAAAAGCCCAGCAATGTCACCGTCGGCACAGGGTCACCGGCGCATCGTCTGTTGACATCACTGAGGAGGAACTTTCAGACACACCCCGGTGGCATTTCCAGACATTCGAAAGGTGCCCGAGGAATCGAAGTGGACAACAGGCATTTTCCAGGTGGCTGAAAATGCCAAGAATTCGGTGCTTCTACGATTTTCCCTATTAATCAGGTCAAGCATTTGACATTGGAAGTGGCAAAAATTGTTTTAATGGCAACACCCCCTTCCCCGCCTTGCCAATTACCCCAGCCATGGCATTCCTCTGTCCCCACAGGCTGCAGCTGCTTAATCTCAGCCGCCCCAGGCTGCACCTGTGAATCAGACCAGCCTAATCACACGAACAGATGGCAGAGGCTGAGTAGCCAGCTAAGAACTGCTATCACTTTAAATCACGTCTCATGTTTCACAGGCACCATCCAGAGGCAGCTCCCGACAGCAGTATCTCCCTGGTACAGCTAACACCAGCCCTTAATCACCACCGAGCACCCCTTTCGGGGCAGAGCCGGTGTCATTCGAGAGCTAATTACAAAGAACCCCGGTTGCAAGGTGAAGGCATGGCGAGTCATTCAATGAGGGCTGGCATTCATTAAGTGGGGTGCTCCGCTACCGGGCCCTCCTGCCTAGACACCGGGCAGTCAGTCGGGGCTCGCGTTCGGGACGCAGAGCCGCAGGCCCGAGGCAGGCAATCCTTCCAATTCATGAGACAGGGTTCCGGTTACCAGGCCTATTTGTTATGTAACCACTACCTCGCCGTTACACGTTATTGCTTCCCAAGCGTTGTGTCAGGACATCGATCAGGACTGGCGGCCACAGTACTGACCAGCAGGACAGCGCAGCTCCCAGGCACACCAACACGACCGAGCTGACGGCATCACACGTCGTCTCCCGGTCGGCAGCGATGATGCCCACACGTGGGCACCACTGCAGAGCTGCAGACAGCAGTGCCGGCCTCCGCACTCCACCCCCCGTCGTCACCCTGGGCACTGAACGAGGGGCGCCACACAACAGGTCCACCGGGAACCGCAGCTTTGCCTTCTGCTCACTGATTCATGAATTCCCACTCGATCAAATAGGAGTAACTCTTCCCTCCACCCTATCGGGGCGTTAGGGGCGCTGACTGAGCCAGCAGCCCGCAGAGAGGCTGCCCAAAGCGGGACCTGGTCCTCACTGCCACGGTCATTTGCCGTCTCCCCTGACGGAGCCAAAGACCTAGTAAGAAGCGAGTTCTGTCTTCTGAGGTACCAGGGCTTTATTATTAAAATACAACAGCCTCATTAGAAGGTAGGTACAAATCACAGTGGAAAACACTTTCACTCACCTCATTACCCGCTGTTTTATGAGCAACATCTCTAACAGTGCACCCCTGTTCAAGGCAGATCCGTACATGCGAACCCCGAAGCCAGGGGTCCTCCCACTTCAGGGCGCATCAGACTCACCCCCACGGTTTCTAACTCAGTGGGTCTGGGGTGGGGCCTGAGAAGTTTCATTTCTCCTAAGTTCTCAGGGACGCATGCCAGTGAACCAAGCCCCATGCTTTCTCTTGCCAGAAGGTAAAGACTATATAAACCAAAACATTTCCCTTTTTGACCAAGCTGCTAGGTCCTAGGAGACGCAGGGACAAATCCAATTCCCACTTAAGAAACATGTTACAGCAGGTGTTCGACAAGATTGATTTTTGTCTTCTTCCTCTTAAAAACCCTGGGCCTATGTTAATAACTAGTTGTCTTTATTATTCAGGCCTCGTTTAAATTTATTTAACTGACTAAAATCCTTTTGAGAAAATGTAGAATATAAATCTAAGCAACAAACGCCAGTGGCTAGCACAAATCACCCTGGGACCATTTCAGCCATGTTATTGGAAAATACAACTAATTCTCTGTATCATCTTCTTTATTGAACATACACTCGCAAATATTTTTCTGAGCATTGTCCAGATATGAATGCATCTAATCCTCATAACAACCCATCAGAGAGTTATCATTCCCATTTTGCAGTTGAACTGAGCTGAGGCACAGATGTTAAATGACTTGCCCAAGGTCACCCAACTCGGGAGCGGGGGCAGGATTTGAACTCAGGCTCAAAATCCTTAGCTACTGCCAGTTCCGAGCAGCCATTCTTCCCCATCAAGTAAAGGCCTCCTATGTGTCAATGCTTGGTATTAGCTGCCCTTAAACAAGCAAACAGCAATCATCGGCCCCCTTTTCCACCAGCCAGGGAAGGCACACTGTCCTTATTTCTGCTCGGCATGTGACAGTATTTTAAAAGCCATGGCTTCTCACCCTCAACACCACCCAGGTCATTCTTGGTCGTGGGACCACCCTCCACATCGTAGGATGTTTTAGCAACCCCTCTGGCCTCTACCCACAGGACGCCACTAGCACCCCCACCCCTGTTACAACCATCACACATGGCCCAACCTCCCCCAGGAAGAATGGCCCAATGTGTCCCAGAGGAGGGAGAAGAAGAAGAGTCCCCTCCCACCAGCTGAGTATCACTGGGGTAAATGGAGCACCATCGATGGTTACAGAGAAAATCAGCACATTATGGGGTTCTGCCATGTCCCCAGATAGTGAGAAACCAAAGGGAAAGAGAAACGCGAGGAGAGAAGAGTCATGACCGAGTTCACAGGAGCGCGGCTCACTGACACGGTAAGAAAGGACAGGCAAACAGTAGCGGAGGTGTACAGTAACACTGGTTTATTCTCAGAATTGAAAGTCCGGGGAGCAGACACAGTGGAGAAAGGGGAGGGTCCAGGGCGGAGCCTCGCGAAGAGTCGACAGGAGGACAGGTTAGAGGCAGGACTTCCCACTAAGCTCTCCTCTCGCAGGGACCTTCAGGGTGGCTGTTACTTACTCTTGTTGTTACTGTTCTCACTGACAAAGTCCTCGAAGCCGTCGGTGTCGTCCTCGTCGTCTCCGGAGGAGATGGCATCTGTGTGCAAAAGAACACACCCGTGGTTGTGCGTCTGCCAAGCAAAAGGCTCCCTGCACCTACAACTCGGTCCTTCGGGGCAGCGGCAACCCGGAAACCCGCACTCGGAGCCCGAGACCGCGTTCGGTTAGGGTGGTCTCCGCGGCTTCGATTCTCTCTCCACGCTGATGGTGGGTCTGTTATTATGATTCTCAGTGTTTTCTGCTTTCACACTGTGTAAACACGCTATAAAGCTGGATATACGGAAACTGGGTTTTAAGCTGCAAATGGTACTCAAGTCTCCAGCAAACTCACAGGCTGAGCACTATCCGAAGATTCTTTCCAGCAAAACCTTTCAGCGCTCGGGGTCCCCTTCGGGGGAGGCATTAGTCCCTAGAAAAACTCAGCCCTGCGTGGTCTTCCGACCACTTACTAAGACTGTGACAACAGAACTTCAAACTTGGCCACCAAGAAGGGGGCCCGTGCAGTCCCCTCCTTACTGCATGAAGGAAGAATCCAGGAGAGAAACTCGGTTTTAATAAAAGGAATCCGAAATCTTCAGCACCCAAATTTCAATCCTATATTCTAAATGCCACAGGTGCCGTTGGCACGGGGTGGGGCCGGAAATGCGTTGTTCTTATGGAAAAGCGTGCTGTCTTAAAAGCGTTAACTTTGCACATGAGAATCCTGTCATCTTTAATGACCAGCCTCCTTGATGCACCAGGTCCCGAGAAAGAATTTCAAAAGCAGATAAATAACAGACTATGAAGCTCTGGGCCTGGCACCAACGAGCTGATCCCGCCAGGATGTCACCTGCCCGGTAAAACTTGACCCAGAAAACGGCTACAGAGAAGAGAGAGCGGACGGCTCGCAGGCCAACTCACCTGTGACATTCACCATGAAGTAGACAGTCTCACTGTCTACGGTCCTAGCAGCCGTGCAAGCATAGAGGCCGGAGTCTCTAGGCGTGGCACCTTTTATCTGCAAGTACTCCCCAATAAGCACTGTCCTATTGTCGGGCCCCAAGTGCACCCCATCCTTAGTCCAACCGATCATGGCAGCGTCTCTCAACTGGCAGCGCAACTCTAGCGACTCCCCGGGCGCGGCCACGAAAACTTCTGGTTGGGAGATTTGGTATTTGGTTGGTGGCTCTGCAGAAAGGTGGGAGAGAGAAGATGGAGACAGGTGGGAAGGAGGAGAAGGAGAGCACGTCCAACACAGGTCAGTAGAGGCCCCCGTATTCCCAAGAGAGCGGTTCTTGTCTGCAAACGGCCCTAGCAGGCTGGCCTCCCCCCCAAAACCACGGAGACCCCAGGAAGCCAGGAGCGGCCCTCGGGCAGAGAGCCGAGTGTCGGAAACAGGAACCCGAGGAAGCCCCCAGCAGAAGCGGCCCCGCTGAGTTACCCCACGCTGGAGGCCTTTAACCACAACCCCAGAAGCCAGAAGGGAAGGCTACTGTACGAGAAAACTCTTAAGTCAATTGCCGATCCAAAGCCTGCCAGCAAGGGCCTGCAACGCGATCCTGGAGAAATTCCCTCAGTGTGGGATTTTTTACATGTCAGAACGTGCGTTTTACAAACTTTTCCATTCGACGTGACTGTGTGACTGTGTCCATGCATGCACGCACACACGCACGCACGCACGGCCTCACTGTGCTACACTTTGCCTGTAGTCGCAAAGCCAAGCTTCTCAAAAACGCTTCAAACTCAAAAACCAGCGGGTCCTTCCATGAAACCACCGCCTGAGTTTTCGTGAGCTCGCAGACTCAGATCGGAGCTCTCCTAGACTGAAGACTGAATTCTGTGCCGGGTGAGCTAGGGCAAGCTATTTTCCTTAACATGATAAAAGCCTAGAGCCCGTAACACCAGAAACAAAATGTAAAATGCCCCAGACCACAGGGAGGCGGTCTCCACGGTACATGAACGGACCCTGAAACAAACCCCGGAGCACTGCATGCCAATGCCGCCCCCCCCACTAAAAGCGCGGCCCTGCCCACCTCCTCCACACACCCTGGCTTCCAGCCCCGCCGGCCCCCCACCCAGGCCTCTGCCTTTGTCCCTTTAGGGCTACTGCTTCCTTCCTTGCCTCCCGGCTAAATCCATTTCATCCTCCAAAGCCCAAATCCCTCAGTCCCCCATCCTGGGGGAGGCTTGCCACCAGTCACCCTGACCCAGAGGGAGGTGGATCACCCACCACCTTCCTGTCTCTGAGGACACACCAAGACCCAGGAGGGAGGAAGGGCTCAGGACTAGAGGCCATCTTTGCGCCCCGCCCCTCCCTCCCCCGGGGCCGTCCCTGCGGGACACAAGGAAGGTGGCCCATGTTGAACATAACCCCAATCCACAGGTATGCAGGGCTGATGGCACTGTGCACCCCCTGTGCTCAGACAGAAGGGACCATGAACCCTTAAGGGGAACAGCCAGAGCTGCTGGCTGGGACCCACGAGAGTCAGTCCATCGATTGGTTCTCAGTCCTCCAGGTGAGAACTGCGAATCGTACAAAGGCTTCCCAGCTCCGGGAGGGCTCCACATCCGGACAACATCACAGCTGTTTGTCCTTCGAGCGTGGTCCGCACAAAACTCCCAAATAAGATCTAAACAACGTTGCTTCCCGTTTCAGCCCACCGCTGAAGGGACAGCGAGGGCTGCACACACCTGGTGCTAGCACCACTGACCATGGCGTCCACAGCCAACGCGGGGCAGCCAGGGCCCCCAAGGGGCACCTCCAAAGGCACGCACCCCGAGAAGGGCCAGGTGTGGAACAACAGAATGTGAACATAAAACAACAGCCCCCAATGCAAGGAAGAAAACACAAGTCAAATTTAACATGGACCCACAAGCCCCACACAAGGGCAGAAAGTCCAACAGACAGACCGGTTGTTTCAAGTTTGTTCCTTCTCATTCAACAATTGTTTCCTGAACACCTACTATAAGCCACACTTTATTCTGTATGCTCAGGCAGCAGCAAGGAACAAAAACAGCCCTGGCCAGTCCCTGCAATTAAAGTTGAGGAACTTTAATTCCAACGGGGGGGAGGGGAGCAGACATAAATATAAAATCTGCAAAAAATAGAAGGTACCTGAGGTGTTCGTATAAGTGTCAGGGGGAACGCAGCAAGACCGCGGTGCCCCGAGAAGGCAGGGGAGGGCTCTTTCCAGAGGCGGAGCTGGCGAACCGCACGGCCCCGGCACCCCCGCCCCGACGGACGGGCGCACAGCCACGCTCGCTTGTTTCCCTAATGAAAACTGTCTGCGGTCATTGTGCCGGCTGCTGCTGCTTTACGGTGGCAGAGTTGAGCAGTTGCTCTCAACAGGCCTCAAATGTTTAGGGTCTTGCCCTTTACAGAAAGTTTGCCAGCTTCCCCATTGGATGGCCAGGGAAGGCTTCGCCAAAGAGACGTGAGGGGAAAGTGCCCTTCGAAAGATGCTGCTGGGAACTCTGCTGGAAGGTCCTCAGGTCACAAGCCCCGAGGCTGTTTATGTCCTGATGCAATTGAACTGAGTGACTAATAGACAGCTTTCGAACTCTGGATACTGCGCAGAAAAGGGAAAGGAGAAGAAAAATGGGGACAAAGGGCAGGAGACAGAGGAGGGGATGGGGAATGACCCCAAATCTCAGACCTCCTCCCAGCATCCTTGAGTCGCAGATTCACACAATGTCGGAAGTGACAAGGCCCCAAAAGCCACCTGGTCCAACCATTTCCAATAGCTGGTTCAAGCAAAGACCAGATGTCATTTGGGTCCCCCGTTTCCAACAACTAATTATGGAAAAGCACCTACAACATTAGAACGAATTTACAATAACCAGCCTGGGTCATAAAATAATATTTATTACAACAACATCATGGGATTACAAGTCACCGAGAATCTGCTTTCCTCTGAGTCAGAATTGGTCATGAAGCCATCACTGAGCAGGGAAGCAGGTGGACACACACGGCCACACTGCCCTCCCTTACAGGAGCGACAGGGAGCCGCGCCACCAACCTGCCTCAGTCCCAGCCTCGGAGAAGGTCACAGAGAGGCAGAGGAACGTGCTAAGACTGTTTAAAAAGTAGAAGGAGAAGCAAGACACTTGGAATTACAGTGCTGAAAAATCTCTCCCACACAGGTGGAGTTGTGATTTCTCTGATTTTAAAGAAAAGCATTTGACTGAGAATCCTTTCCTTCACCTGAAACAGGGAAACCACTGAGTCTCTCTGAAACCAGTGTGCCTGAGACGCTGGGCCAGCACCGCCAAGAGGACACCAGCCCCTTCAGATTGAAGGAGGAGGGCAGGGACCATGTCTTTTTTTATTTTTTTAACTTAAAGACTTTATTTATTTATTTTTAGAGAGAGGAGAAGGGAAGGAGGAAGAGGAGAAAAACATCAATGTGTGGTTGCCTCTCGCATGCTTCCAGCTGGGTATCCAGCCTGCAACCCAGGCATGTGCCCTGACTGGGAATCGAACCAGTGACCTTTTGGTCTGCAGGCCAGTGCTCAATCCACTGAGCCACACCAGCCAGGGTTGGGGCCACATCTTGTAAGAACCCAACTAGCCAACCAACCCAGGAGAGTCACTGTCACTGTCATTCTTCCAGGCTGAAGACGCTCACCATGACCTTGTTGCCACCACTCCTCTCAGAGGATAACCAGGGAACATTTGCATTTGTCCACCCACAGATATAATTTTCCTGGCAGGCTCCCGTCTCAATGGTCCAGTAAGCTGACTTGATGCACTAAAAGGGGTTTTTATTTCCAGTGAAACCAGGTCAAAACTGTTACCTAGTTCTTCAATTAGAAAAATAAGCTTCAAGGATAGTAAATAATTCCATAAAACACATCAGTAAGAGAACGATGTTCCTTGGCAAAACTGAGCCGGAAACCGCTGGTGTGGTAAATTCAGAAAGTGTACGTTCTCCCCTCGCCTAAGTGGCCATTTCACAAAAGGCTTATCTGGGGGTCTGCAGTGCCCTTGGTGAACGCAGCAGAAAGAACCCGGCAGCAACACCGTGCCTCTCAGGAGGACTTCAGGGCATCTTGGGGGGGGAGACAGCTGCTGAAAGCAACAGAAAGGAGGGGGAGGGAGAAGAGAAGGAAGAGGCAGAGTCTGGAAGGGTGAGTGGGGCGCATGAGGGGAGGGGCTGAACGCCACCCAACCCACAGGGTCCCGCCTCAAAGACAACTCAGGTCATGATGCCAAGAGCACAGGCATGGCCTGGAACCTGAACAGCTCATGGGGGCAGTTCTGTCCCTGCCCACTCCCAGGGCGGCCACTGGGAGCTCTGATTTCTCTTCCGCACCTGACGTCCCTGCCCACTCCAGGCCTGTGCAGCGGGATTTCCCTGCCACAGCGCCGAGATGAAGCGCCAGCCCCCTCTGACATCAGCGATGGCGAGTCTGCCTGACCTGGCAGCCTCCCTGACTTTGCGGGCCTCCCACCTACTCAGGCCGGCACACCCCCCTCCACTGAGGCACCCCACCTTCTGTGTAAAAGACCACAGTGGACGCAGAGTGAAGCACTCCTGGGAGAGTCAAATAATGCCTTTTACAGCGTCATGAACATTTCCTGGATTTACTTTGTTCCGGTGCCATGGCATGCTTTTAACCTCCTGATGCAGGGGAGCGGGGAGGAACCCCCAAGGAGCGCCCCTTCGGACAATTCCCTCAGCCCTTCCTGCACGAGGAGGGAAGATTCCAGAAGCCACTTTGCTACACAGCAAATGCTCTTTCCAAGGCTTCCACAGACAGACAGAGAACATGTTCCTACGTATCCTTCATGCTATGAGTTGAAATTTGAAAAGAAGCGAGAAAGCCGGAACGAACGAACACACACACACACACACAGAGCAGGTTTGGACACTTCTCTGTCACTCCTACCTGAAGTGGCTAGACAAACAAGTCCCTTTGGGGATCAGGGTAGAAGAGGTCATGGCCTCATGTCTTGGAGTGATGTCACGCTGATGTCACTAGCTACGGGCTGCATGAATTTTCCTCCGTGTGAGTAAACGCAGGGAAACAAATTCTCGGTGTGTGTGCGTGAGCAGAACTCTCGTGACATCCAGAAGGTGGTGGGTGGCCTACGCGACTTCACCGCACACACCCAGCTGAGTGCGAACGCACACCAGCACCGTCCCGGGACTACCGCAGCACTAGGGAGGGCGCCGGGACAGCAAGCTATTTCAGGTAACACTTTACGTTGCCAAGCCAGCGACAGCAGCACTTCACACTGTCACTTTTTATAATGTTTGCCCATAAACTTTTCCCGTGTGGTTTTTGAAATGGCGCCCAAACGCAAACAGAGAACAGATGGGAAACCCGCGTCCGGCCTGTCCAGTCGTTTCGCGGGGAGCGCACGGCAGATTTAAACTGTTAGGGAGAAAAGGGTGGTGTGTGCCAGTGGGGCAACTCTCTGCATCACATTCCACAGGTTAGGCCTTTTCTGGAGTTTCCTCGGGATGGTGTCTTTTCAAATGTCAAGGGTAATCACAGCTAAGAAATGGGGACCCCGGCTTCAAGGGTGGGCTGGGGTCACCCCAGGAACGCATCCCTGGAGGTACCTCCCTCTCAGAAAGTCGAGGGTGTTCAAGCCCTCAACGCATTCCTGCGGAAAGGGGAAGAAAGGGAGAAAGCAATAGAAATCCAGAAAGAGATTCCTAGCCGGGGGATGGGGGAGGGGCGGGTTGGGACGGGGACAGGGCGAGATGCCAGGCAGGTGCAAGTGCAGCAGAGGCCCATCCTGGCCGGGGCATGGGCTGCAGGGCGAGCCCCAGGCTCTTGGCATGGCTGGGGGCTCCCACGGGACTCGAGCTGAGCGTTTTGGGCAGCGGCCACAAGGCAGCCTCGGTTCCCTGGCGCCTCCCTGATCTTCCACCACCTGGTGCCAGAGAAGTAAAGGGCGTGGCTACGGAGCTGCTGTGTCCTGACAGAAGAAACAGAGAATGAAGCTGCCAATGTCACCGCAATGTCACAGTGCGTGAAACCCACGGCAAGGAGGTGGCGGTGGATCCCACCCGCTCCAGGGGGCCTGGACCCACCCTCCTGGTCTTCAAGGTGGCCTGCAGCGGCCACGCCAAATCCTGGTAAGAACTTTTCAACTGGCCGGCACCCAATTTTCTGTCCATGGGAGTGGAAGACAGACCTCTCATGTACACAGCACCCCTGGAATCGAGGGAGTCTGGACAGACAGGCAGACAATCAGCATTACAGCAGCTTGTCAATGTCTTACAACATCGGGGCTTTGGGAAGAGAGGAACCCCCACGTTTCACCGGCACATTTTGACCTAGTTGGCATCAAAACTTGCCAACAGAAAGACAGAAAGCTACGGAGGTCCCCACAATCAAGCCGGAAAGGACAGCCCTCTAGTGCCCTAGCGCGGGGGGGCTCTGCAGACACACAGGCCGTGAAGACAGCGGCAGAGCTGGCCGCGCAGCTCGGACAGCCTCGAAGCCCCCCCTCTGCAAGAACAGACTTGCGGGAGGAAAAAGCCCTCACATCAAACGGAGGCCTTATAAGGCGTGGGTACTACTTGTTCCTCATACTCCGCGCAGCATAAAAGATGAAAGGTCTCTACCTCCCAGAGATACTGCCAGCAGAGGGATGGGGACCAAAGAAGGTCAGAGCAACGGAACGCAGGTCAGCAAGCGGGCTGGGCGGCTGCAGCTCTCGCTCCCCAGCCAAGCGTCAGGGTGCCTTGTGGACACATGTCAGGACTTAAAACCCCCTCGT